>JBBPBX010013105.1:0-19131 GCA_038048925.1 Garcialebias charrua
CAAAATACATTTTTTATTAATATAAATCCCAACTATTTAACATGAAAACTCAAGTTTAGAATTATCACATTTATCACACTTAAGATGCAGTGGACGATAACAGCTATTTTATTTATTTTCATATTTCATTTTCTGAACTTTTATTTAAAATAACCATTGATAGTTAATTGTATGTTGCCACTTGTGATTTAAATTTTCACCTGTACTTGTCAGGTAAAGCCTTTCTTTCTTTAATTTTTTCGTTCATTCAACCTTTATTTAAACAGATAAGTAACATTGAGCCTCGAAGACTCATTTACAAGTGAGATCTGTGAGTCGGTGGGCGGAATACTTCGAAGACCTCCTCAATCCTACTGGCACGTCTTCCACTGAGGAAGCGGAGCCTGGGGACTTTGGGTCAGGCTCTCCAATCTCTGGAGCTGAGGTCACCGAGGTGGTTAAAAAGCTCCGCGGTGGCAGGGCTCCAGGGGTGGATGAGATTCGCCCTGAGTTCCTTAGGGCTCTGGATGTTGTGGGGTTGTGTTGGCTTACGCGACTCTGCAATATCGCGTGGACATCGGGGGCAGTTCCCTTGGATTGGCAGACTGGGGTGGTGGTTCCCCTATTCAAAAAGGGGGACCGTAGGGTGTGTTCCAACTATAGGGGGATCACACTCTTAAGCCTCCCTGGTAAGGTCTATTCAGGGGTTCTGGAGAGGAGGGTCCATCGGATAGTCGAACCTCGGATTCAGGAGGAGCAGTGTGGTTTTCGTGCTGGTCGTGGAACACTGGACCAGCTCTACACCCTCAGCAGGGTCCTGGAGGGCACGTGGGAGTTTGCCCAACCAGTTTACATGTGCTTTGTGGACTTGGAAAAGGCATTCGACCGCGTCCCTCGGGGGGTTCTGTGGGGGGTACTCCGGGAGTATGGGGTACCAGGCCCATTGATATGGGCTGTTAGGTCCCTGTACGACCGGTGTCAGAGCTTGGTCCGCATTGCCGGCAGTAAGTCAGGCTCGTTTCCAGTGAGAGTTGGACTCCGCCAAGGTTGCCCTTTGTCACCGATTCTGTTCATAACTTTTATGGACAGAATGTCTAGGCGCAGCCAAGGTGTTGAGAGGATCCGTTTTGGTCAGTGGCGGCTGGTGATTTTTTTTTTATGGGGGGGCGCCATAATTTTTTTTTAAGCATGTGTAGAAGTATGCATAATTATGTTTGTATACTGTAAAGTAAGTTTGTTCATGTTTTTATTTGTATATATCAGGTGTATCCATTTGTATAAAACTATCATTAATAAAACATGGTTCATCTTCACCTTGTTTGAGGCATCAGTGTGAAAAGAGAATGGGAGTGTTCTGCTTCCACTTTTCAATTTTTGGACAACTTCTATCATATTCTGTTATAATTATTTTAGTAATACAAGTTCATAATATAAATAGAATTGTGAGGGTCCAGACTTAAATAAGGACAAAGGTGTTCAAAAATCCACCAAATAATTCAATTTAATAGTTCCAAAAATAAACTAACAAAGAATAAAATTTCAATGAAAAATTAATCAAAAGATAATAACAAATTTGGGCCCAACTTAAACAGGTCAACTGAAGTCTAACAAGGAGGAATGATTCCAGATTAGATTTTAAATAACTGATTTATGGGGAAGAAAAATGATCTATTTTACTGTGATCCACCTGATGAGCTCCACCTATACTGAAGTTTGCAGTCAAGTCCTCCTCTTCGCTGGAGCATTGATGCCTACTCATGGTATTTATGCTTCTAGCCAGTTTGTGAGTACAGTACTTTGAGAGACACTTACCTTGTTTTTTGTTGTGTTTCCAGTCCTCGTTTCCATCTTGGTCCTGGGACCAGTTCACTGAGCTGGGGCCACCCACAGCATCGCCAACACACCCACAATGGATTCCACCGTGGAGAATCAGCCAGAAGATATGCACCACCCATGGCCTTATTAAAAAAAATATTGAAAGATTATTGAAAGACTATTCAGTACAGCAGGACAGATTCTCTCTCCCAAAAGAGACAGACTGGACAAAAAAAAATTCTTCTGAACTTGAACAATAAATTCTTGCTGCAATATTAAAATGTGTCAGTTCATGGGACGTTAGGAGACAAGAGATGTTTCCAAATGACTCAACACTTGGGTCCAAGTTTTGCAAATGGTGTCAGGAAGTTAAAATATTGTTCACTATTGACCCATTACAAGGTTGACTAGACAGTATTTTAATCAGAGTTGATGACAAACTGGAGTTGAAGTGATCAATGTCTATTCCTTTGTTAGGTCTAATGCTCCTTTTTTCATCAGACAACTTTTACTTCAATGTTTTTACTGGTTTTATTTTGTGTTAAATAAAAAAATTCAGAGGTATAATCATTCCTCTTTCTTATTTTATTTAATGACATTTAACCTGCAGGTCATCCCTGAAATTCTGACGCACACAGAATCACAAGCCCAAGTGTGAACGGTGTCACACAATAAAAACATGCACTATCTGCAGCATTGTTCTTTAAACTGGAACAACACTTTTAAAGTATTACAGAAAATATACATACAGTACGCACACTTAATGATACTGTAGGCCATTGCATTAGGTAATACATTCAGCAAGTACTTTTACTTTAATACTTTAAGTATTTTTAAAAGCAAATACTTATTTACTTTTACTTAAGTAAAAACATTAATGTGGTACTTCTACTTACACTAGAGTACATTTTTGTCTGTTTATTTGTACTTTTACTTAAGTACAGTGTTTGAGTACTTTCTCCTCCACCACTGCTTTTAACTAGCATTTTGATACTTTCAGCAAAAAAATTGCTACTTTTAGTGTTTTGCTACTCATCAATATTTTCCTCTTTTTGCTGAAGCTTAGCAGTTTAAGTACTGTATCTGTCTTTTAGCTACTGTCAGGAGATGTGGCAGAGTGAAGAAATATGTTTATAAAAAATGTTACATACTGAACCTTTAACACAGACACTCTGAGGAGTAAAACAGTTCATGACATGAGCTGAAGATGGACAGACAGGAGTCGTCTTCAGACATTCGGGTTTATAAGTTATAACTAGCAACTTTTATAATGTTGTACAGTACACCACAGATAAGCACAGCTAGTAGCTAGCTACTGTTGACTGACCGCAACACAACACACCACGTCACGCACACAGAGATCAGCTCAAACTTTGCTCATGTAGCGATTCATTAATCTCACTTAGTATTACTTGCTTACCTGTGTAGAAAGGCACCATTAATAATTACTGCTGTTTCAACGTCGCCGTGTGATCAGCTCTGACTGTGTACAGAGATGGTCCCCCACTCCGGCCCCCCTCCTCGGCAGTCGAACCGGAAACACACGAACCACAGCGATACACGAGACGAGTCCAAGCCTCCGGGCGACGGAAAATGCGACCTGTACAGTCCAATAGTTTTGGACAGATGGGACATAAACTGCGCATGCGCTTAGCGCTAGTTTATAATTAGATTCAATGGAAAAGCCGTTAGCGGCGCCCAGCGGGGAACCGGAAGTACGTCACAATCAGAAAACGTTTTTTGAAACAAACATCATTACTCATAAAATATTTATCCTACACAACTAAAAACATATATGCATACATTTCGAAATATTTTTATTTTATTATTTCATTTTTATTAAAAAAAATTAAATCTTCAAATGGTGAAGAGCTGCAGGTTCCAGAGGGGCGGCGCCCCTAGCCCCCTCTAGTGGCGGCCGCCGCTGGTTTTGGTGGCCTTAGAATCGCTTCTCTGTTTTTTGCAGATGATGTGGTCCTGTTGGCTTCATCAGATCGTGATCTACAGCTTTCGCTGGAGCGGTTTGCAGCCGAGTGTGATGCGGCCGGGATGAGGATCAGTTCCTCCAAATCCGAGGCCATGGTCTTGAGCCGGAAAAGGGTAGCATGCCCTCTCCGGGTCGGGGATGAGGTCCTGCCCCAAGTGGAGGAGTTTAAGTATCTCGGGGTCTTGTTCACGAATGAGGGAAAACTGGAGCGTGAGATCGATAGGCGGATAGGTGCAGCATCCGCAGTGAAGCGGGCTCTGTACCGGTCTGTCGTGGTGAAGAGAGAGCTGAGTCGAAAGGCAAAGCTCTCAATTTACCGATCGATCTACGTTCCCACCCTCATCTATGGTCATGAGCTTTGGGTTGTGACCGAAAGAACGAGATCTCGGATACAAGCGGCTGAAATGAGTTTTCTCCGCAGGGTGTCTGGACTCTCCCTTAGAGATAGGGTGAGAAGCTCGGTCATCCGGGAGGGACTCGGAGTAGAGCCGCTGCTTCTCCACATCGAGAGGAGCCAGTTGAGGTGGCTCGGGCATCTGGTTAGGATGCCTCCTGGACGCCTCCCTGGTGAGGTGTTCCGGGCATGTCCCACCGGGAGGAGACCCAGAGGAAGACCCAGGACACGCTGGAGGGACTATGTTTCTCGGCTGGCCTGGGAACGCCTTGGGATTCCCCCAGAGGAGCTGCTCCAAGTGGCTGGGGAGAGGGAAGTCTGGGCCTCCCTACTTAGGCTGCTACCCCCGCGACCCGACCCGACGAAAATGGATGGATGGATGGATGGATCTGTTAGACAGACAATAAAAGTGGTGAAAAATGACATATGGTTTGGAGAAAAAAAATCCTATTGGGAATGTTAATTTATGAGAGGGACTCCTAAAACTTCTAATGACGTTTTTTTTCTTCTTTTTAATGATTGGTTGATTTGGGTACCGGGTTGAAAATTTCAGGTTGAATTCCACTGGAAAAAACCTGAAGAAAAGCTATGTTTGAAAAAACAAGGTGGAATTTCATAAATTTAACTTGATTTCCAAAGAGGCAAATTAATTTATTCAAGTTTAGACTGTCAAAACACACATTTTGTTGTGCTATATTTTTACTTCTGCAAAAAGTAATCATTTTATTCATTTTTTGTTCTTTGATTTGTTTTTTTTTTGTTTTTATTATTATTTGCTCTGCTGATATTAAACTGCAGTTTTCAATTCATTTCTGGGCCTATCCTGTTACTAAATGTCTAGAGACTACATATTGATTTTACTAAAATGTTGTGGAATATAAGAAAAGTAATTCCACACGAAGATTTTTCTGGTGTACACGTGCACGTGTACTTGTCATAAATACTGTATTTGAACAGAACTGAAATTATTTCTCCTTTACACCTACGTTTACAGACTAGTTACAATAAACATATATTTTAAAGAAATACTTAAGTATTAGTAAGAAGCTAATTAAAGACCTTTAAAAAATCACTAACAAATTATTATTATTATTATTTTTTTTTTTTTCATTGATAATGCACTTGGAATAATTCAAAACATTTTCTGTGGAAATGGAAGTTAAACACAGCTTAATTCCTCATGGCTTACACCATATACATTTGACTTACAGATGAGGGGTGGGTTCACCTGATAGACGAGTCGTCTACACTGATAATGTTGCACTAGAGTTATAGGGCTGCACAGGAAACAGAAGAAGACAAAACTGCGATCACTGCATATTTAATTTGAAAATACAGAACTTCAAATGCAGATGCTTTTTTTACAGCATTATTGTCTTGCATTTATATAGATCACAAAATGCCACCAAAAAGGACAATCCCATCTAACTGCAGTCCAATCACCCACCACGATAAAACATGGAAGCTCCTGACAGGCTTCACGGCTGCTAAGATAAATCAGTGCATGAGTCAATATCTGAGCAAGGCACAGAAAAGAATTGGCAGCAACCCAAGAGGAGCGAAGCGAGCTACTGGTCAATAGAATCATTGCTTGGATCTGCAGAACTTGACACAAAAACCTGTGCACTGACACAAGAAAGCTTATGACTCAATACTACACATTTAGATCCTGCAGTGCTTGAAACTTTATAACATCAACAGGAGAATAAGATTTTTTTTACAAAAAGCTTAACTAGCAAGTGAAAGATTAATACAGAGGCCATTTCAAAGCCAAGTGCACAAGTCAGCATCAACTGCAGCCTTTACCAAGGAGATTTTCTGCTAAAGAGTAAGACTAAAGAGTCAAATGGCTTTCTCACTTTTAACACACAGCTTGATGTCATCCATGGAAAGGGTGTGCCTGTTTCATTTTGAAATCAGTATCCACTTATACCCACTTATTGAGTCTGGATGTAGGAGTTCAGAGTCCATGTAGAACAATTGCAGAGAAATGCCATTTAGACTGGATAAAAGTGGGCAATGGTGGATAAGAGAGGCAAAGTGTTCACAGCTGAAGGTGTTAAACTGCTTGAAGGTATCTTTGCAGATGTTCAGGACAGCTACCCATACTTTGGAAACCCACAGACAAAGAGCAGCCATGATGAGTATCTGCAGAGATTAAGGCAGGTGCTGCAGAGCCAGCTGAACAACAAGAACAATGCAAGTCAAGTCAATTTTGAAAGTGCATTTAAAAGCAATTTTAATTCAACCTTTATTTAACCACTGCTGATGCTGATCTGTTTTCTTGTTGCTGTGTTTATCTGTGTTCATCTGTGACCATCTGCTCATACAAACTCATGTTCGTGCTGCTGTTTATTCCCACTATATTAGGCTTAGTGTATTACTAGTTGATGTTTTTCTTAGTTAATTCTAGATGTTATTACTGTTTTTCTATTGCATTTGTTGTTGGATGTAACTGGGACCCCGTGTACATAATCTCGTTTTCATCACATGTACCACATGCGGTGCAAATGACAATAAAGACTCTCTGACTCTGACTCTGACTCTGATTTAGGTAGGTAAATCCCATTGAGACTCGAGGACTCATTTACAAGAGATACCCGGTTTCAACAAAGAATGATGACAACAGCGACAATAGACTTTACTATGGCAATCAACAATAGACAATCATAAGAGAGGCATACAGATTTTTTTAACGTTAAAAAAAGATTGTAAACATTGTAACTGTACACTATTCATTATATAAAATGTTAAATCAACTTACACTGAGTTAACCATCAGTGAGATGATTTATTTATTTATTATTATTTAAGAAATTTAAAAACAGACTTAAACTGCCATCAACAGGTTTGCCTTGCCAGAATCAGAAAAATAAATAAATAAATGAAAGGTTGCCAGATTGAATGCTGGCCCAGGACCTTTCTGGGTGGAGTTTTGAAGGTATTCAAACGTGTTTCAGACCAGCCAGCACAATGAGACGTCCCTTAGTTCAAACAATTTATTGGACAACAGAGTTACAGATATTCAGAGAATAACAATGTTAATTATATGCATATAATGGAGCAAAAAAGAACGCACAAACCGTTCTTCTGCATTGCCTAAGGTCTCGTCCGACAAGAGGCGTGAACGCCTTTTATAGAGTTAACACCTCTGCCAACACGGATTGGTTAAAATGTATGTATGACATCTCAGATCATCCTCTCATGTACAGCCCTGAGGTGACCATGGTAACCTGGAGCCTTCCCATACAGCCTTGAAATATTTTAGATAAGATGAATTTATGAACCAGCTAGGAGGACCAGTTATTCTAAAGCGTTTTGTTCTCTACTGATACTGTTTTATACTAAGTGTCAATCTGCTCTATTTGGCATTTCATACTTATGTTAGACTATGAAAGACTAAAGTTAATCACTTGTATTAATTATAAAGTATCTTATGAGTTGTTATTTATAGGTTGGTAAATGTTTAGGCTTAAGTCCTACACGTGATGTGATGCCATGTGCTGTGTTCTGCTCAGCTTACAAAGAAGCGCTTTCTTCTGCTGACCAGAAGTGAGCAGATATTATCTTACCTGCACCAGGTGCACTCAGAATGTTTGATTAACATGTGATTATGTGAAATGTGAGCTTATAAGCTTAATATTAGTACTTGTGAGATTATATGTATAGCCTAAAATAGTAATTGTGTTTTCTACACTAAAGTTAGACCTTTATAGATGAATAATATGTGAAAATAACAACACGCACACATTTGTATAAAAGCATCATACTGTGACATTTCAAACGCTTGTAAAAAAGACTTGTAAACAGATATAAAACCTTATTAAAAGTTATAAAATCCTTCACTCCCTCTTTTGGTCTATCATAACATGATAGACCACCCAAACGTTTGATCTCACAGATGCATCAAATCCCGTAAGTAACCAGCATTCTAGCACAAGGGACAACTAACACCACTAAAACCCAAAAGTAATCAGACACCACGACCTCTAGCATTATCTGACTCCATAAAAAAACTACAATCCCAAACTAAGCTATTCCAATCTGTAACTCGTTTCAATATTTGATCACACAATTCATTCCTTTACCTTCGCCCTGGGTGTCAGCTAAGTTCTCTGTAAATTCTTCACCCTCTTCTGGCCTGGATGTTGTTAACCCGTGCTTACTATGTCTGTCCTGTTAATCACCTTCCAACCAGGAGTGTCCAACTTATGCTATGGATATAAGGCTCTGCTTCTAGTGAGTCCCTAGGGTGGACCCTCAGTTGTTGATGCTGGTAGCAAGAGTGATTTTGAATGACACAACATTATAAACACAAATAATAATAGAATGGAAGAACACTGCCACCTAGAGGGTCTGGAATAGACTCACGGTCAGAACATCCACACCTGTACACTTCTACACTGAATGTACCTACTAAGTTACTGAAACAATTTCAAACTTGTACAACTACCAAAAGAGTAAACCTTGAGAAACCCTAAAATGTCAATAAAAACATTATAACAGTCCTGAAAGGGTAACTAGCTTCAAAGATTAAAGGAAACCTTAAAAGTTGCTGAAGGCAGGTGCAACAAGTCCTAACTCAACAAGAAGCGACACAGGAAAACTCGAGATAATTAGGAGGTATGGTTTTCGCATTAAATCAAAAGTTTTAACCTCCTCTACCTGTAGTTTCTGCCGTACCTTCTACCAGCCACATCCCCAACACGACTCCTGAAACCAGTTCGTCAAACCTGCAGATAATCACAAAACCTTCTGAGTTTTCTCCAGAGACCCCAACCTGTGTGGAGGTTTTCTTCTTCTGTGTAAACTGGCATTCAAGGCTGCCCCTCAGCTTTACATGTCGGATGCCGCTACCTACATATTTCACCAGCCAACTAAAGGGTAACACACTTCGCTGGGCTAACTCTATCTGCATTTCCATTACCCTGATTTTGTGTCCTTTGATAACTTTTGGAAAGAGTTTGAGAGAATCTTCAACCGGCCCCTACAGAGATCCAACGCCGTAAAGCGGCTTCTCGGACTTGGCCAGAACAGCCGAAAGTTCGCCTTGGAGTTCCGCATTCTCGCGCCCCAGACCGGATGGAACAATCTTGCCCTCCAAAGTACCTTTTTACATTCCCTATCTGATCCCATTAAAGACCAGATCACTGCATGGGATGAAGCTGAAAGTTTTGATGAGCTAATCAACCTAGCAGTGGCTATTGACAAGCGTTTCTGGGAACGGAGAAGAGAGAAAGACTACAGCGCTCATTGTCACTCCACTTCCGGGTCCTCGGCATCATCAGGTGCGTTCTACGCCTACAAGGAGGGAAACCTTTTGGTCCACCTCCTTGCACTGCAGTATCATCAGCATGTGTTTTCACCCCTCCTGTACCTGAACCCATGCAAATTGGGCATGCTCATTTATCTCCTGAGGAGAAGCAAAGACACCGGGATGTCAACTCCTGCATTTACTGTGGAAATCCCGGTCATGACCTTGTCAGTTGTCCCTTTCAGGGAAACGAGAATGCCTTCCAATAAAGTGAGAGATATTGGTGGGCACATTTGCTCTCTTACCTGCCTGTCGGCTCATATTACCCACACTCATTCAGATCCATCAGAATGATATGCCTGTTCCAACATTGGTGGATTCAGGCACAGAACAGAATTTAATTAGTTAAAACCTTGTCCAAAACTTTCTCTACGCACTCTAAAGATTCCCTCTCTCTCTATAGCTGGAGTTACAGGCAATACTTTAGCCCAGGTCACTCTTAAAACTACTGGGTTACATCTAATCATTTCAGGAAATCATCATGAAAATAATGATTTATTTGTATTTGAATCCCCTGACCCACAACTTATTTTGGGTTATCATTGGTTAAAAGAACATAATCCTGACATTACTGGGAGTTGGGGAGGATTGAGAAATGGCGCGATAAATGTTTAAAACATTGTTTGCATTCTGCTGTCTCCAACCAACCTGTAGTGAATAAACAGTTGGAAGAGACTGATATATCTACCATTCCCAGTCTCTATCATGATCTAGCACATGTGTTCAATAAACAACGTGCCCTGTAATTACCACTTCATCGTCCTTACAACTGCGCCATCGATCTCCTTCTGGGGGCTGCACTACCGGCCAGCCTAATGCAAAACCTGTCTGGTTCCAAGAAAGACTCCATGAAAAAATACGTTAAAGAGTCTCTTGACTCTGGCATCATCTGCCCATCCACCTTTCCCGTGGGGGTCGGGTTTGTCTTTGTGTCCAAGAAAAACGGAACCCTTCACACCTGCATAGACTACAGAGGTTTAAACAATATCACCATTAAAAATAAGCACCCCTTGCCTCTCATTGACCTTATTCACGGAAAACTCCAGTCTGCTACCATCTTTTCCAAACTTGTTCTCCGTAATGCATATCATTTGGTTTGAATAAAAGAGGGCGATGAATGGAAGACCAACTTCAGAACCTCACTCTGACATTTTGAATTTAATATGCCATTCAGGTTAACTAATGGCCCGATAGTATTAAAAGCTCTTGTGAATTATATGCTCAGGGATTTTATCGGCGACTTTGTCTTCGTCTACCTGGACGACACTCTAATGTATTCACATGATGAAAAATAACACATAAAACAGGTTCGCACAAAACTCCAAAGACTCTATGAAAACCAGCTTTTCGTCAAGGGGGGAAAATGTGAATTTCATGTGTCCTCTGTATCTTTTCTGGGATTTATTTTTGAAGGAGGTCCTTACAGGACTGACCCCTAAAAAAAACAAGGCAGTGAAGGAATGGCCCTTTCCCGATAATCTGAAACAACTCCAGCGCTTCCTTGGGTTTGCAAATTTCTACAGGCAATTTATCAAGGATTACAGTCAAATCGATTCACTCATCTCGCAACTCACTTCAACCAACCACACCTTCCGATGGACTCCTGAGGCTGACATTGCATTTGGTAAGCTCAATAAACTTTTTCTGTCCATCCCAGTCCCATGTCACCCAGATTCTACACGCCAGTTCATCCTGGAAGTAGACACCTTGGACTCTGGTGTGGGTGCCGTCCTCTCTCAGCGATCACCCAACAAAAATAAAGTTAATCTGTGCGCCTTCTTTTCGTAGTGCTTATCACAAGCTTAGAGAAATTATGATGTAGGAAATTGTGAACTGTTGGCAGTCAAGTTAGCTCTGGAGGAGTGGCACCATTGGTTGGAGGGCACGACCACTCCTTTCTTGATTTTGACTGACCACAAAATTCTCACATTTCTAAGAGACGCTAAACGACTAACTCTCAAGCAGGCACGTTGGTCTCTCTTCTTCAGCTGGTTCAATTATGTTCTGACCTTCAGGCCCGGTTCCAGAAATGTCAAACCCGATGCTCTCTCTCGACAGTTTTCTCTCCCAGATGATCCAGAGACCGTGGAAAGCATAATTCCCCTAGTTTGTGTCTTAAGAGCCCTCACCTGGTCCATCGAAAGAGAGATCCTTGAGGCACAGAGAGACAAACCTGACCCGGCACAGGCCCCACTGGGAAACATTTTGTCTCTTCTGCCATGAGGTCCAAGGTAATCACTTGGTTACACTCTAATAAGATTGCCTGTTACCCCAACATTTCCCATATGCTAACTTTTGTCAAGTCCAACTTCTGGTTGCCTACTCTTAATCAGGATGTTAAAGATTTTGTGTCAACCTGTCCAACCTGCTCCAGAAATAATACGGGCAACCAACCACCCGCCAGACTCCTACAATCCTTACACACACCCAGCCGCCCGTGGTCATGCATGTCCTTGGACTTCGTTACAGGTCTTCCCCCCATCTGAAGGTAACACCACTATCCTCAAAGTCATTGACCGTTTCTCTAAAGTGGCTCACTTCATTCCCTTGCCCAAACTCCACTCCACCTTTGAGACAGCTCAGACACTCATTCAACATTTATTCTGCATTCATGTTATCCCCTCTGACAAAGTCTCTGACCGGGGTCAACAATTTATCTTGCAGGTCTGGCAAAGCTTCTGCAAGAAGTTGGGGGCAACCACAAGCCTTACATCCGGCTATCACCCACAATCCAATGGCCAGGCCGAGCGGTGTAACCAGGCACTTGATAACACTCTCCGGTGCATTGATGAACGCAACCCCTTGGCATGGAGCCAATATTTGGTCTGGGTGGAATACACCCACAACGCCCATAGGTCTTCAGAAACAGGCATGTACCCATTTGAGGCCTCTCTTGGATACATCCCCCCTCTGTTTCCCAGCCATGAGGCCGATATATCAGTCCCGTCCGTCCAGCACCATTTTCGCAGTTGCTGATGTGTCTGGTGTCAAACAAAGGCAGCCTTGATACGTACTGCAGCCCAAAACAAGTGGTTCACCAACCGCCATGGCTATTCAGCCCTGTCATACCAGGTGGGTAAGAAAGTGTGGCTTTCTACTAGGGACATCAACATCATGGACACCCCTTGGAAGCTGGCACCCCGCTAAATCGGCCCAATCCCCATTATTAAAATCATCAACCTGTCTGTAGTTCTCATTCAGTTACCCATCTCCATGAAAATACATCCTACTTTCAATGTGTCTCAAGTCAAGCCTGTTTCTGAGAGTCCCTTGTGCTTGCCTGCCGACCTCCCTCCTCCCACACGGTTGATCGTTAACTACCAGACATTCATAGTCAGTTCCATCTTGGACGTTCATCGCCATGGCGGTGGTTACCATACCATAACATTTTATTTATAGAACATTTAAAACAGCAACAAGGCCAACCAAAGTGTTGTACAAAAAACAAAAACAGGCAACATACAAATTGAAGTAAAATCAGAATATAGACATAAAAGCATCACAGATAATACATATAACAAATAACCTCTGTGAAGCAAACGGGTTCAAACATAGATCATATGGTGTTGAAAGCTATGGAATAGTAGTGGGTTTTTTAATGGGATTTGAAAACTGAGAGGGAGGGGGCCTATCTGACAAGCAGAGGTAACTTGTTCCAAAGTCTTGGGCCTGCTACAGGGAAAGCCCTGTCACCTATGCGCTTAAGACGAGTTCCTGGGGTACTTCCGGTGATGACGTGGAGGTGAGCAGACGCGTTTGAACCAGCGCTCCCAACTCGGTTGCTAAATCCCCTTTTCAAAGCTGATTTAACATTTAACCCTTGTGCGATCTTAACATTCTGTTTACTCCCCTTGTCCTACGGGTCAAAAATGACCCGCACTACCAAAGACCCAAAATAAAGCAGCTTTATTGAACTTTAAATTAGGGATGCACCGATCCACATTTCTCACTTCCGATCCGATCCCGATACTTAAGAACTGGGTGTCTACCGATACCGATACTTTCCGATCCGATACTGTTCAGGTATGTGAATCTGTATAATGACATTTTTGTGCTGAGACTATAAAGTTATGTGTATTTTGGAATGTTTTCTATACTATAAAGACAATACTGTTAAAGTTTGTGAGTTTCCTGTTGTAAGGCTCAAGAGTGTCTTCATTGGTTTTAACTCACACAATGTTAAGACGGTAGTCACAGAATATGATGGAACACAAGTGCTCTTTGAAGCTGGATCGGAAATATCGGCAGGTTGGATCCGATATCCGATACTTAAATTATGCTGGTATCGGATACCGATACCGATACTGGATCGGATCTGCCCCATCCCTACTTTAAATCCAAAATCCATTTTCAGAGTCAGAGTCAGAGTCAGAGAGTCTTTATTGTCATTTGCACCGCATGTGGTACATGTGATGAAAACGAGATTATGTACACGGGGTCCCAGTTACATCCAACAACAAATGCAAGAGAAAAACAGTAATAACATCTAGAATTAACTAAGAAAAACATCAACTAGTAATACACTAAGCTTAATATAGTGGGAATAAACAGCAGCACGAACATGAGTTTGTATGAGCAGATGGTCACAGATGAACACAGATGAACACAGCAACAAGAAAACAGATCAGCATCAGCACAATGTGATATTTTGCAGTGTTTATTTTTTATTTTATTTTTATTTATTCATGAGTCTAACAGCCTCAGGGTAGAAGCTGTTCCTCAGTCTAGTGGTTCTACATTTGATGCTCCTCAACCTCCGTCCTGAGGGGAGTGGGGCAAAGAGTGAGTGTGCTGGGTGAGTGAGGTCTTTCATGATGCAGGTGGCTCTTTTCCTGCATCTGGAGGTGTAAATGTCTGTGATGGTGGGGAGACTGACTCCAACAGACTTCTGTGCAGCCTTCACCACTCTCTGTAGAGCTTTCCTCTCTTCAACTGTGCAGCCTCCATGCCACACGTTGATGCTGGAGCACAGGACGCTCTCCACTGCACACCTGTAGAACGAGGTGAGAACTGGGCTGCTCAGACCAGCACGTCTCAGCCGTCTGAGGAAGTAGAGTCTCTGATGACCTTTCTTGATCAGGCTGGTGGTGTTGTTGCTCCAGCTGAGGTTATCATTCATGTGTACACCCAAGTATTTGTAGCTGGAGACCACTTCCACTGCAGACCCACCTATTTTCAGTGGGGCATGGGTGTGTTTGTTCCTTCTGAAGTCCACAATCATCTCCTTTGTCTTCTTCACATTCATGTGAAGATTATTCTCTTTGCACCAGCTCTCCAGATGTTCCACCTCCTGTCTGTAGCTGGACTCATCATTGTTTGTGATGCATCCCACCACCGCTGTATCATCTGCAAACTTAACAATATGACAGCCTGGAAGTGTGGCTGTACAATCATATGTGAGCAGAGTGAACAGAAGGGGGCTCAGCACACATCCTTGAGGAGAGCCAGTGCTGAGGGTTATGGTGGAGGAGGAGAAGTTGTGGATCTTCACGGACTGTGGTCTGTTTGTTAAGAAGTCTAGTACCCAGTTACAAATAGAGGGGCTTAGTCCAAGTGTAGATAGTTTGTCTATCAGAGTTTGGGGGATCATGGTGTTGAAGGCAGATGTGAAGTCCACAAAGAGCAGACGCACGTATGAGTCTTTCTGATCCAGGTGGGTGAGAGCAGTGTGGACCACGGAAGAAATGGCGTCCTCTGTTGATCGGTTCTCACGGTATGCGTATTGATGAGGGGCATTTTCCACGATGAAACAACCTATTTATCAATGCATCTCAATTATTTATTTTTTAAAAATTTTTATCATGTATTTTTGTTACACAATACAAAAAGACAATCACCAGTTAACAGTATTACACTTTTTTTTTTACCACAAACCAACTGTCAAAACAGTTTTATTTTACACAGTAAAGGTTTATTATGGCTATTATATAAATGTAAAGTAATTATTTCTGAATTATTTATATTGAAAGGGAAAAAACAGTCAACAATCTGGAACTTTTTTGTCACGTTTATTTTTTAAATATTTTTTAGGAAGTGAATTATAAAAATACTTCTCTCATAACACAACAAAAAAACAAAATGTTGCTTGATTTTGTGAACAATTTTCAACTTCTACTATATTTATCACATGTAGGACAGTATGTGAGCCCCTTCTTGTTTGCTCTGGTGATGGACCGACTAACAGATGAGGTCAGGCAGGAATCCCCATGGACTATGATGTTTGCAGATGACATTGTGATATGTGGTGAGAACAGGGAACAGGTGGAAGAGAACTTGGAGAGGTGGAGGTATTCACTTGAAAGAAGAGGAATGAAAGTCAGCCGTAGTAAGACAGAGTACATGTGTGTGAATGAGAGGGAGGCTGGTGGAACAGTGAGACTACAAGGAGCAGAGGTCACAAAGGTGCAGAACTTCAAGTACTTGGGGTCCACTGTCCAGGAAAATGGGGAATGTGGTAAAGAGGTGAAGAAGAGAGTCCAGGCAGGATGGAGTGGATGGAGAAAAGTTTCAGGAGTGATTTGTGACAAAAAGGTGTCAGCAAAGGTCAAAGGAAAAGTTTACAAGACAGTGGTGAGACCAGCTATGTTGTATGGTCTGGAGACAGTGTCATTGACAAAAAGACAGGAGAAAGAACTGGAAGTAGCAGAAATGAAGATGCTGAGGTTCTCCTTAGGAGTGACAAGGATGGATAAGATCAGGAATGAGATCATCAGAGGTACAGCACATGTTGAACAACTGGGAGATAAAGTTAGGGAGGCCAGACTGAGATGGTTTGGACATGTCCAGAGGAGGGACAGTGGGTATATTGGTAGAAGGATGTTAGAAATGCAGCTGCCAGGAAAAAGACAAAGAGGAGATATATGGATGCAGTTAGAGAGGACATGGAGGTAGTTGGAGTGAGGACAGAGTGAGGTGGAGGAGGATGACTCACTGTGGCGACCCCTGAAAAGGGAAAAGCCGAAAGAAGAAGAAGAAGAAGGGGCAGTATGTGTGAACGTGAGAATGGGCTTTGCAGATGTGTTTCTCACATGTGCAGCACACAGCTTTTGTCTTGCAGTCCTTCTTCCAGGGGCAGAACTGGCACCTTTTTCTTTTGACTGACCCAGCTGCAGCCTTTATTATTTCTTAGTTTGTTTTTTTGTTTTGCTTGGCAGCTTGTGTGATGTGAGGGGTTAGCTGCAGATCAAGAGTGCAGGTGCAGGTCAAATGCAAGTTCTAGTGTCTTTGATGTGTGTGTGTGTGTGTGTGTGTGTGTGTGTGTGTGTGTGTGTGTGTGTGTGTGTGTGTGTGTTAGAGAGAGTTTGTGTGTGGCCTTTGAACTTTTTTCTGGTGTTTAAATGCCTTTATAATTCACGGGTCAAAAATGACCCATAGGACGATCTTTGGACCCTAGTGGTGTACAGCCCACATGTAAACCTAGACAAAAACAAAGTATCACTTTTTGTAATGATGGGGTCACTTTAGGAAAAGTCATAACATTTCAAGTTGGAAAAATATAGTTTAAGGTATTTTTTCTATAGCTAAACATGGTAGCGGGTCACTTTTGACCCGCAGGACAACACAAGGGTTAAAATCAATTATTTAATGATGAAAAGGGTAAAGACGCTAAGAGGTAACGAGAAATCAAAACAGCAACAAGAGACGGATGAGGAAACTTTTAAATCATCAGTCGAAGAAGACGCCCCGGAGCCACACCTAATTATGGAGAAACTTCAAGCCAGCATCGGAGCTATTCACAAAGAGGTGATAGCCATCCGCGCTGATGTGAAAGAAGAGCTGAACCGCTTTCAGGATGAATTATCCGCCGAAATGAAGAGAGACTTTAAAAGTTTCCAGGAGGAGATTAATAAAAAATTTAACGAAATAACGTCGGATGTGAAAGAGAATAAAGAAAAAGCGGAGGAGTCTCTACAACGTGTATCAGAAGTGGAGGAGTGGACCGCAGCGGCGAAAGAGGTGCTGTCTCAAACTTTAATTAATCAAGATAAACTGCAAGCCAAACTGACAGATTTAGAAGCACGCGCACGCAGGAACAACATCCGTGTGTACGGGATTCCAGAAGACACAGAGGGAGACAACCTGCTGGAGTTCATGGTTGATTTCATCAAGGCCGAGCTGTCACTCCAGGACTTTGATTTAGACATTCATAACTGCCACAGAGCTTTGGGCCCTAAACCATCGCAGAGCGCAAACCCCCGCTCTGTGGTGATTTCATTTTTGGCATTCAGAACCAGAGAATTGTGCTTCGAGCAGCTTGGAAGAAAAAATAAATTTATCTCAACCAGCAACAGATTTACTTCGACCAGGACTACCCGACAGAAACCCAGAAGAAGAGGAAAGCTTACGCACCTGTCAGAAAACTTCTGAAGGAAAAAGGTATCCGCTTCAGAACCTCGTCAACAACTAAACTGCGTGTGTTTTTTGATGACGGCCCGATCACGTACAACAACGCGGCGGATGCCATGAAGGATCTACAGAAGAGAGGTCTCGCTCCAGAAAGCAGCAGCAGCGATGACTCTCCAGCAGAGACGCTGATGGAGAAGCTGGATGGACTATCATGGAAGGTGGCAGGGGCCAGGCAGCCGGCCTCCGACAAGCACAGAGAGCGAGCACGGGAAAAACTCAGTGGATTTCGTTATGAGGACGGACACACATCCACTTCTACAAGCTAAGTGCCGCTCATTAATAAAAAAAAAATATATAAATAAATAAATAAAAGGGAAAAAAATATTCTGACCCAAAGTGTGGACTAAGATCAAAATATATTAACATAAAGACATGGTCAGACATCTTTATAATGTCATTTTATTTATCATTAGCTGATGTTAAAAAAATTTCGTTACGGATTAAATTATTTTTTTTTTTTTTCGGCTTTTCCCTGCGTTAGGGGTCACCACAGCGATCTAGTCGCACGAAGATTTGGCAGTTGTTTTTACGCCGGATGCCCTTCCTGACACAACCACAGACCACCGAGCAACCACAGCCCTCTGTGTGGAGTAGAGAGCTGATATCTAGGGTTCCCGGGGGAGCAGATGGTGTGGGTTAAGGGCCTTGCTCAAGGGCCCAGAGTGGGGCAGATGAGGGTGGAGACAGGTGTGACCGCTTCACTTATCCCACCCACATCTTTGATGTTGTCGGTACCGGGGCTTGAACCGGCGATCTTCCGATCACAAGCTCACCTTCTTAACCTCTGCGCCACCACTCCCTTCGTTACGGATTTAAAATAATAAATGAATAACCATTGTTTTGGGAGCTGGTTTAAAGGGCTCTGGTTGTGCACTGATCTCATACTCATTCCGAGTTATGTCAGCCTGCAAGGGAGAGACTCCCCACGATAGAAGACTCGTGGGGACTTTTCTCTTCCTCCTAGACTCCTCAAAGAGTCACTTTGTTTTGGAAGTCCTACCTGTTGTCTGTTTTTTAGTCTCATGTTTTTTGTTTGTGATTTTCATATATGTTTTATTTTTGAGTCATTTTGTTTTGGAAGTCGTTCATGTATTATGTTTTGTAGTTTCAGGCTTTTTATTTTTGTTAATTGATTTACTAGTATCGTCACCTTGGATGTGTATGTCAAAGGGATTTTTTCTTTTAAGGAGTTATGCTCCAACAGCAATATAAAATTATATATATTAATGTTCACGGG
>JBBPBX010013105.1:19204-52942 GCA_038048925.1 Garcialebias charrua
GGGTTCTGGAGCTGGACTGAGCATGCTCCCTGCACCTCCTGTCTGAAGGAGACGGTGGTGGCTTTAATGAGAACAAGGAGAGGAGGAGGAGAGAGGAGGAGAGAGGAGGTGTTTCCCGCTGCTGCTCTGCTGGTCTGCATGAAGGAGATGAATAACTCCGCAGCTCCAGTTCTGACCCGGTTCTGCATCAAACAGCAGCAGATGTTTTAATTGTCATCAATTTAAAAAAAAAAGCTGCAACTCAAGGGATGAGCCAGAGTCAAGATCCAGATGTCTGTCAAACATCCAGATGTCTGTCAAACATCCAGATGTCTGTCAAACATCCAGATGTCTGTCAAACATCCAGATGTCTGTCAAACATCCAGATGTCTGTCAAACATCCAGATGTCTGTCAAACATCCAGATGTCTGTCAAACAAACGTTCAGGCTCTTTGTTAGCAGCTCAGATCACCCACTGCACCACCGTTCCATGTTCACAGGGTGTTTTGTGGATGACCCTCAGCTACTACCACCCCAAAGTTTAGCTCAGTTATATTACCCTGTTCTCTGAGGTCAGTTAGCTGTGGCGGCCATCTTGAACTGACTCGCGGCCGTGGTGTAGTGGTAATGGCAGTCGTCTCCCGATCGGAAAGTTGGCGGTTCGACTCCCGGGACCCGCACCATGTGTCGTTGTGTCCTTGGGCAAGACACTTAACCCTGAGTTGCTCCCGGTAGGACTGGAAAGCACCTTGCATGGTAGTCTGCCGCCACCGGTTTATGAATGTGTGTAGCATTCAATATATGTGTAGCACTTTGAGATTTTCAGTAATGAAAAGTGTGTTATAAATTGAATTAATTATTATTATTATTATTATTATTATGTCCAATGAAAGCCTGTCCAGTGGATAAAGATATTTTGCTAACAGACAGACAGATGCAAAGCATTACCACCTGAATGTGTGGAGGCAGGTTCAAGGAGGTAAACCCTCCTGCAGCACTTTAGTTTTGTTTCAGTCCAAGTGCTAAGCGATTCTGGTACCATCAGGCAGCTGGACCGGACCAGCAGACACAATACAGTACTTTGTTTGTTTTTTTTAAACCAAGGAATTACAATGTTTCATAACCTGGCTTCTTCGGGAAGCACCTTCGCCTGTTTCCGTGTCAGTGGGACAGGAAGCTCACACTGTGGCCGTTACCGTGGCAACCAGGTTCAAGGGCACGAGGGCGAAGAGGCGCTAAAGGCACCTCGTCCAGACCTTCAGATTATAAAAGTTAATTTAAAAAAAAAAAAGCTCACTTCAGGTCATTCGTTCATCCAGAGCAGATTATTTTAAATCATAGCTTCACTTCGACTTTTTATTATCCAAGCATGTTGTGTATGGCTCTCTGTGTTAGCAAAATATCTCAGCCACTGGACGGATTTGCTATTGGGCGTTCTGGATTACATGTATTGAAGACAACTCAGTTCAAGATGGCTGCCTCAACTAATCCTAATCCCCCATAATAAAAACGAAGAGAACTGATTCCAGCTAAAATTCTGTGTGGTAGTAGCTGAGAGTTATTCCCAAAATAGACTTTGAGCAAAACACTTTGTGCTGGACCTTTTGCCTAAAACCTGGCATTAAAATTAATCGCCTGTTAGCAAAATATCTCATGAAACACATTTTAATGAATCTTTCAGGGAATATTCACCGAACGAACCTCTGGAACTGAAAACATTTTGGAGCAAAGCGGATTTTAAAATGCCACCACGGCTAAGCAAACAAAAACTACCATCTCTCAGTCAGTTTTACAGATATTAAGCTGAAGTTTGGTGTGGTAGTAGCTGAGAGTCATTCATAACTCATCCTCCAAGGGTTAACAGGAGAAAATCCATAAATCTCACATTATTTCTAAGGTTTGACAAAAAATGTTTTAGTTTAAGAGCCTGGGATGAAAGTGAGAAATGATGTGATTTCCTGATGCACACATTTCTAATATTTAGTAATTTCAAAGAATTATTAATAAATTTCATCACCAGTTCAAGAAGCACACGAGACATTTAGAATAATTATTTCCCTGTTTTATAGTTTGTTTTTGCTTTAAAGCTCAAAAAAACATCTTAAACCGAATCAAACACCAGAACAGCTGATGGCTGAACTAAAATGGTTTTTAATCATCCTACATACGTAAACAAATTGGACAACATTTCAAAATAATATTTATGATTCGTTTGATCAAGTCTATTGGAAAGGTTATGAACAGTCAATATCTTATGTGCTATAGATAGCTCTTTCAAGACCCTCATCTGACAAGCTAATGGCTGCTCTCAATTTTCCCCAGACCAAAGCGGATCAATGTCATCTGAATACAACTCAACTCATGCAAACACTGATTTATGAACCTTTATGTCTTTAGCCCTACTCGCACAGAGGTTAGTTTTACTATAGGGACCACGTGTAATAAATAAATTACTCCCCAACGTCTGTTTTTATGTGACACATTCACACGGGATAACCAAAGCCTGAGATTTAGCTGAAATTTACGGACATCTTCTTTATGACGTTGACGCGCTGCAAGTCACGTTAAAGTGGTTCTAACCCCCCTGTGGATTTGTAGCTCCGCCCCAAGACGAAATTCAAAAAATGCAACAAAGTGGGAGTGTCAACAAAAGAAGGGGGAGGCGGGTGGGTGTTGAGCGAGGAGGTGTGGCCAGGACGAGAGACCGTTATTGTTTCTGAATGTTAAAATTACATTAGTAATAAACAACAAGCAACAACAAAGAATAATTATGTACTCACCCGATCTATCCGAAACAAAAAGGCGTATAAAAATAAAATAATGCTGTGACCAGGGTTAGAACCTGGGTCTGTCGGATCCTAATCCCGCACCTACATCACTGCCCTATCGTGACATCTATACATTGGTCGTCCATCGCAATATAAGACAACAAATACAACCAAATAGTTTCGATGACGTGAAAAGTATTCCTAAAATAAATAAGTTAAAATATACAAATAAATAGTGCCATTCCAAAATCTATAATACTGTATGCAGTGTTGCAGTACTTTTCCGGAGTGCAATGTACGACTTCCATATAAGGTATGAACTGCAGCGCAGACCTTCTCATCTCTGCAGGGGATTGACTCTGCTTAAACCACTTTTGTGACGTCAGAGTGTACAAGACACGTCAGAGTGAACAGTCCTTGACCAATAAGAAAATTAAGGTGCAATTCCTCTGTTCAACCCATAGGGCTACCGTAAACACGTTTTTAGACCAAAAATTGCCGATTTAAACTAATACGCACAAATATATGAAGATTAACACAGACAACGCACAAATATATGAAAATTAACACAGACAGTGCTATACAACATTCTGGACACATTCTAGGGAGTTTATCAGATTAAAAAAAAGTTAATTTTGAGTTTAGTCCCTCTGATGGACAACCTGTCACCGGCCGCGCGCGTCCGCTGATCCGCCGGTTGAAATGGACTTGTGACATGTCCAGGGTGTCCCCTGCCTCTCATACAGTGATGGCCGGACATGGGCACCAGCAACCCCCGCTACCCGAAAAGAAAGAAGCGGATCGATGGATCAGCTGATCACCGGCTGCGCACATCTCCGCACCTGCTGTCATCTGCGGTGAAGGAAGTAGCAGCATCTACAAAAGCTGAAGCGAGCAGCTCGTTCAATTTAAATAGCCTTGTTCTATATTTTTCCAAATTATTTTGCTTAGAAAACAAAAATTGCCTAATTACGTATCAGACCCCGCCCATTTCTGTCCGAATCTCAGAGATGTCTACTCTCATTGGATTGGTGTTATCATAGGACCTTGGAGTTCAGCAAAATATACTAGGTAACTTTTGAGGGATTTTTTACTTTACAAATTACTGACATAGCCGATTCGCATGGGACTAACAACACAGACAATCTCCGTAATTATTACAAATAGCATGTGGTCCCTAGGTAAAACTAATCCCGTGTGAATAGGGTTTTTGTCAGGTTAGCACATGCTAACAGCTGAGTATGTGTGAATTATTATGTTTATTTACAGTAATATAAGAATATTTCTGCCAAAGCTGTGGTAGTACTTCAATTCAGTTCATTGTCCAACAGACGTCGTCTCAGGGCACTGAACAGGAACATCCACATACATTAAAAAGCCAATTATTAAAGTTATTTATCTAAGGAAGCAGCAGATTGTGTTGAATCTTCACTTCGTCACATTCTCCCATCCTGAGCAAGCACAAAGTAAACAGTGGAAAGAAAAAACTCCCTTTTAACAGGAAGAAACCTCCAGCAGAACCAGGCTCAGGACGAGCAGTCGTCTGCTTCGACCAGAGGACAGGAAGGAGAAACAGACACACAGAACAACAGGTCCAGGTTAACTTTCTATAGGAGGAAATTTAAAAAACACATTTTAAGATAGAAATAATTACAAATTTTTTTCAGTCAACCTTTATTTAGACAGATAAGTCACATTGAGCCTCGAAGACTCATTTACAAGTGAGATCTGCTTAGACAGACAAAAAGTAATGAAATTAGACACATTAGGAAATGGAGGCGAAAAAATTCCTATTAAAATCTTTCTTCATGCCTGAGAAAAAAAATTATAATATTAAAAAACACCTCGCACAAATAAGCACATAGTGACGTAGACATTCTGCAGAGGGGGGGAGACACCGAGAACGATGAGCAATGTTCATAGATGCTCTCGAGGTCACTGTAAGAGTTCTGATAAGGATGGAATAATCAACAGCTCCCTCCGATGAGATCCGTAAACATTCTCGAGGATGTCGGGGAATGGCCAAGGTCAACGCTAATGAGAATCCAAGAGTCCTGAAATGATGACAGAATGTTTATTCAGCTGGTTCACTCTGGTTGACGGTGGAGTTCCCCGATGGGCGGGGGGTGAGCGTCAGATTACATGTCCTCCAGGCAAATTCAGATAAGGTGGCCTTGAAGGTCAGCTGGGGGGAGCCAGATTCAGATAAACACATAGTTGTTTTGAGTACAGGCAAAACATTAATAACATCTACCTTGAGTCTGTGTTGGTCCAAAAGATTCTGAAAATGTCAGAAATTGTGAGGCCACACACCGATGGAATGTACCTGTGTAAAAATCCCTGAGATCCGATCCATTCTGCCCAATTGAGTCTGGGTACACAGGCAAGAACCAAGCCATCACAAAGGCAAGCAGCGTGATCGGGTCTCAATTTGCTGCCGACGACTTCCTTGACTGTAGATAAAACCAGCAACCAGCTGAATCCAAAAAGCAGGAACCAGTTATCATAAATCCAATTAAATATGCGTCCTTTAGAACCACAGATGACAGCAGAGATAGACACGTCATCAAGTCTTCAAGTCGATGAGATATCCAGCTGTGTGCATGGCAACAGGGCAAATCAGCTCGCCTAAAGCCTGTCTTCTCTTTGAAGAAATGTTATCAGTTGTGTTGAGGGACCAACTGGCCAAATAAGTCCATAGTTTTTTGTTCGGAAGATCTGCGAGAGAGGCTCAGAAGCAATTTCACAGACAGACAGAGCAGCAATTCAAAGCAGCGTGGGAGGGGGAGCGTCTGTCCTCGCCAGATGCAAGTTTGGAATAACAATCAGGAAGAGTAAGTAAAGACAGTAGAGAGCGAGGACATGTGGTCAATTTGTCCTCCAGCAGCCTATAGCAGCAGAACTAAGGTATAGCTCAGGAAACCCAAGCCGACTAACTAAATGGTAAATGGAGCTTATTTATATAGCGCTTTCCAGCCCCCTGTGAGGAGCCCCAAAGCGCTTTACAATACCAGCCATCCACCCATTCATTCAGACATTCATACACCGGTAGTGGTAGCCTGCCTTGCAAGGTGCCATCCAGTCCTACCGGGAGCAACTACAGTATATAGGATTTATCAAAAAGGAAAATCTTGATCCCAATCTTCAAACTGGACAATGTGTCAGTCTCACGGACAGAAACTGGAAGTTGGTTCCACAAGAGAGGAGCCTGAGAACTGAAAGATCTTCCTCCCCTTCTGCTTATTGAAACTCTAGGAACCGCAAGTAAACCTGCAGCCTGAGAGCGAAGCATGGGACAATAAGATCTGTAATATGAGATGGAGCTCTTTAAACAGTCTGGATGGGATCTGGCAGTCATGTTGATGGTTTGGATGAAGCTTTTATTTTTGACAATTCAGAGCTCATCAGGACCAAAACAGTCCAAACATAAATCTGGTTCTAGTGACGTTTCTAAAGCTGCCCCGTCCGACGGGGAATTGTTCAAATGATCCACAGACATTTGGTAGATTCAAGTTTAAAAATGCCTAAAATTACAGACTTCTGCATTTTATCACTATTCACACAGACATTTATATTAAAAACTATCTTTTTGGCATTGCGCCTTAATTTTTTTTTAAGTTACAAAATTGCAGTAAAGAGTTGAAAAACTTCCTATGACCGCAGTGGTGCTGTATTGTGGTTGAACTGGGATTTTGATGTGTTCTAAACAAAAAGACCAGTTTCTTTTATTTCAGTCTTTTTTTTATTTTTTAAACCAACGCAGAACCAAGATGGCTCCTGGTAAAAAGAGAAGTTTTACGTCTTCCGCTTGTAGCCTACACACTTTGTCCCTGTTAGACGTTGATCAAGGCTGTGGTATAAAGAAGACGGTTGTTTAAAGCATCTTTACCTGAAAAAGAACCAACAACAACAAAAAAAACAGACCGGCTACGAAAGTTTGAATCTTAAGAGTTAGTTTTTTATGAATGAAAGGCAGTGCTGGGCAGCGCTAATCCAAAAATTAGTTCCGCTATTTCTAAAGCACTTATTGATTTATTTAGGTCCGCAATTTCAAAAGCACTTATGTATTAGCAATGCTAGCGGACGCTAATGCTAACACGCTAACTGCCATTTTGAAGAGGGCAAATGCGAAATACTTTTTTTAATCCAGCGGATTTGACCATTTGAACCGGTTAAGCTCAGAAAAACATTGTGCTATAAAGTCAGCTAAGAAATATATTTTTTCTCAGCAAAGAAATAATTGTTTTTACCGTGTTTTCATGGAAAGTCCTTATCTTCTGTGGCTGTCGCGGCCGCCATTTTGAAGAGGGCAAATGGCGAAATACTTTTTAAAATCCAGACGCGTCGCGTAGGCCGCTGAGAAACATCCATAAGTTCACCCTCCATGTTAAAAACTCTTTGTCTGACTCTTCGAAAACAAGCAATAAGGCTGCAGAGTAACACACTGGCTGCTAACTGAGAGCGCTCGCTCTAGCAAAGAGACTGAGGGGACGCTTTTTTGTCACGGACCACATCCGGCGCTGACAGGATATGGTCTGTTAGCAGTCGTCCGGGCCTGTAAATAAGTTTTTTCGTTTTTACTGATAGATAATTAGTTATTAACGGTACTGCATTTTAAATAAAAATAGCGCAAATCCGCTTATGAATTATAAAAGTTAGTCAAACCGCTGTAACGCTGATAAATTGTTTAGGTACGCTATAAGCGGATTAGCGCATTAGCGCTCCCTGGCAGTTTGGCGCCCACCTTTGATGAAAGGAAGTGGAGTTTTTTTTTTTTTTTCCATTTATAGATGGCCTCCCTTCACACCTTATAGCCATCCTCTCACTCCAATATGTATTTTTTTTATTTATTTTTTTAATAGAGAGAAAGAAAGAAAAGAGAAAGTGAGACAACAAAACAACAATTGTCCACAGAAAGAGCACAAGGCAAACACACCAAACCTCCGTCCACAATCCTGCAAAGCACATGACAGAACACAACAACGAAACATACAAGCATAAAGACTGATAATATTCATGACCTTGCAATAGATTTCTATAAATACACATACCCATACCTACAAATATATATACAATATACATACATATATATTTATATTCATTTATATACCCATCTACATACATCTACTATACATCCCTGCATCCATTTGTGTGTGGTTGTGAGCATGCATAAGTGAATAAGGTTCCTCCAATAGAACATTTAGTAGCGACTGTGAAGCATCAGAGACCCGTCCCCCCAAAGCCCGAGACAGACGAAGGGGCGATCAAAGCCCAAGACCCCAGGAAGGACCCCGAGCCCAGAGTCCCCAGGACCACCCGAACAGGACGAGCCACTCGTCCACTCCCCAGATCCGACCAAGTGGAAGAACCGGACGAACCCCACCAGGGACCACACACAATGACCCCCCGGGGTCAACAGCGACAATACACAGGCCCCCGCCGGAGCCCGCTGCACCGACGTAGCCCCAGGGCCGGTCACCGAGGCTCGGGCACCGGGGACGCCCATCCCTCAGGTCCAGACCTGACAGGACCAGAGGACCCGAGCCCCACCAGGCAGCCACCAGGCCGAGCTGACAAACGCCCAAGCGCCCAGCCCCAGATAGTGAGGGCCCCAAGCACGCCCGTAGGCAGAGGAACACCCACCAGGGGGCCACGTGGCAGGAGCGCGACACTGGGTAGCCTCAGAAGTATCAGAGAGGGGGCAGTCCAAGTCCCAGCCTGACACTTAAACATTCATACACAGACACACTCATTCAGACCCACCCTCATCCTCACCCTCAGTCACAGAAAGACAAACAATAACGACACGCTCCATTCATAATCCCGATGCACACTCTATACCCCCTAGGTCCAAGACATGTACCTGCTCCCTACATGGGGCAGCCCACATCCAAACCCAGGAGGTAGACCCATTCATTCTGGGGTGGAGAGCAGCAGACGTCCAAGATCCGGCACACCCCGCGCCCTGCCGACAGGACAGGACAGGACACCCGAGCCCAAGCAGCCCCAGAGGGAGCGCACTGCCAGCCCCGCCCACGGCGAACCCGCAGGCCCCGAACCCCCCCACACCCCAGCACAACCCCTGACGGCCCACCCCCAGAATGTCCGCAAGGCAACCAGGGGGGTAAGAGAAAAATAAATAAATAATATATAAATAAATACATAATAAATAAAATTGAAATTAACAAATCAAGACCCCGACACACACACCCCCGTCCCCAAATGTACTGTTGGTGAGTGTTGTTGTAAAGTGTATTTAAAAAGGAAAGAGAAGGAGCAAAGGCTGGCATTATACCAGTTTCCCCTCCACTCCAACTCTAACCCAGGCCCTAATTGTCTAGATGCATAATGTTGAGTGAGCATAGGCATGGGGGCGAGATTGATGTCATCCCGCCACCCATAGCCATAGTGCTCACTCCATTCCCTATATGTGACTTTTATGAAGATGTTTATGAATGAATGTCTAAAGTGTATATTTTTAATCCAGCAGATTTGACCATTTGAACCGGTTAAGCTCAGAAAAACCTTGTGCTATAAAGTCAGCTAAGAAATATATTTTTCTCAGCAAAGAAATAATTGTTTTTACCGTGTTTTCATGGAAAGTCCTTATCTTCTGTGGCCGTCGCGGCCGCCATTTTGAAGAGGGCAAATGGCGAAATACTTTTTAAAATCCAGACGCGTCGCGTAGGCCGCTGAGAAACATCCATAAGTTCACCCTCCATGTTAAAAACTCTTCGTCTGACTCTTCGAAAACAAGCAATAAGGCTGCAGAGTAACACACTGGCTGCTAACTGAGAGCGCTCGCTCTAGCAAAGAGACTGAGGGGACGCTTTTTTGTCACGGACCACATCCGGCGCTGACAGGATATGGTCTGTTAGCAGTCGTCCGGGCCTGTAAATAAGTTTTTTCGTTTTTACTGATAGATAATTAGTTATTAACGGTACTGCATTTTAAATAAAAATAGCGCAAATCCGCTTATGAATTATAAAAGTTAGTCAAACCGCTGTAACGCTGATAAATTGTTTAGGTACGCTATAAGCGGATTAGCGCATTAGCGCTCCCTAGCGGTTTGGCGCCCACCTTTGATGAAAGGAAGTGGAGTTGTTTTAAGATGGCACTGATCCACTTTGGTCTTGAACTGTCGTTAGCTCGTCAACAGTTAGAATTAAACTCTTTTTCTTCAAAGGGTAATGATTAGCCGGAGTTTGAAGAAAATGTGCAATCACTGATCAGTTTTTTAATGTGTAATGCACTTAAATGTTAAACTGAGTAAAAGTGTAAAAGGACAATTAATTTAATGTGAATATTTTTATAATTTATTTATTCTTTGCGCACTAATACAAAGAAAAAAGTGGACTTTTGGAATGAGTACGTATACTGGTCTGGCCCCCGTGAGATCAGATTAAGCTGTATGCGGCCCCCAGATCAAAATGAGTTTGACACCCCTGGGCTAATCGAAGAGCTATCTACAGCAGGTAAGATAGTAACCATTTAGAACTTTCTACAGAACCTACACATTAAAATGATAGAATTATTCCTTTAAAGATTTCACTCCAGAGATAAACAAGTTAATGCTCCGACTGATGCTCGTGTCATTTTGACATACGACATCACAGAAACACTCAGGTTCTGGTTTTAGATTGTTTATTTTCATGTAGTGCAGCTGAACTCTGATTTACAAAGTATTAAATACTCAGTTTAATTTGAACAGCTTTAACAGATCTATGTTTACATAAATCTGCATGGGATCACTACTCTTACAAAAAAAATAATGTTTCTTTTCAAAAAGAATATACAAACTAATTATGTGTCACACATCTTTCAATACCATATGTAGGGACTTAATCTACTGGGGTGGCCAGTGCCACCCCGACCACCCCTCTAGCTCCACCCCTGCAACTTTCACCACAAACTTTAGCTCAATACTGTATTTGTCAAACTGACTGAGTTGTACCACTTTTCGTGTTTGCTTAGCTGTAACAAACATCTTGAAGCATGACTCCTGGTGTTATTCAGGTAAACGCCCATCCAGTGGTTTGAGTTATTTTGCTAACAGACACTCTGAGGCCCAGATGATTAGTGGTATTTGAAGGGAACGTTGAAATGAGCTCGAGCTGGAATCAGCCGACAGATTAAAGCAGGTCTGTTTCCACGCTGGTGGTTTGTCGTCTGCAGCTCCTCTGATCAAACTGAACACGTCTCCAACGATTCTGAGGAGATTTCACAGATCAGGAGTTGAAACGCAGCGGCTTGACGTCCTCTTTTGTCTTTCTGCAGACTCTCATCACAGCCATTGATAAAATCTCTGCTCCTCAGCTGAGGAATCCTCCTCCTCTTCACAGGATGGAGGGAGGAGGCTGAGCATTCATTCACTGTTTCTTGTTAAAAGCTCTACTTTTCATTTACATTTTAAACTTTGTTTTCCGAGTTCTGCTTCACCTACTAACTTCCTTTGCTCTGCTTATGCTACTTTTAGCTGTTAGCTTCCGTTTTAATGTAGCTATACTTTTGCCACGTTTAGCTTTTGGCTACAGTTCTGCTAGTTTCAGCTTTTAGCCACTGTTTTGATAATTCTTTGCCATTTAGCTAAATTTTTGCTGTAGTTTTGCAAATTTTACTTTTTATTTACTATTAAGCATTCATTCATTCAACCTTTATTTAGAAGGGTAAATCTCATTGAGCCTTGTGGACTCATTTACAAGAGCGACCTGCTACAAACTAAAGAATGATGAACAGCAATGGTAGATTTTCCTTAAACAATCAACAATAGACAAACATAAGAGAGAAATACAGTTTTTTTTTTTTTACAAAGTAGCAAAACATTATAAGGTAGTTGTAGAAAATCAAAAACAGGAACATGTCTGCATTGGTTTTTGCCAGGATTCCAACAGATTCTTAAAACCATTTTGAGAAGTCAAGGCCGAGAGCTTCAGATCTTTTTGTAAGATATTCCAGGAAACAGGAGCAGAATAGGATAAGGCTCTTTTGCCAAGTTCAATCATGTCCTGAGAGCGCACGCTGTAGCTGCACTCACGCAAAGACATGTAGGAGGAGATGTATGAGGGCAGCAGACCAAGAAGTGATTTAAAGATGAAAATGTACCAGTGGAAGAGTCTGCGTGAGGTTAATGATGTCCAGTTAACCAGTGAATACAGGGTGCAGTGGTGGGTACGATAATCACAGCCAGTTATGAATCTTAGTGCACCATGATAGACAACATCCAACATCCGCAGGTGCTTGTAGGAGCATTCATGTAGAGAATGTCACTGTAATCAATGGAGGGAAGGAAAGTCACAGATACAAGGTGTTTCCTAGCCTGGTTAAAACCAGACCCTTGTCCTTCGCTTCGTACTAGGGTCTGGAACTTCTCCCATAGACAAGGATTTCTCCGGTAGATTTTTGACCGGACCAATCAGAGAACAGAAGGCGGAGTTTTGAACGACGTCGACTGACGTCGTCAGTTTGCCCTGCTTAAAATGGCTGCCGGCACGAAGGAATTTTCAAGAAAACAAGGTAAAAAACTATTATTTCTTTGCTGAGAAAAAATATATTTCTTAGCTGACGTTATAGCACAAGTGTTCCTGAGCTTAACAGTTCCTAAATCAATTCACGAAATGGTCAAATCTGCTGGATTTAAATTGTTTCGGTTTGACATTTTCCAAACAGCCTCGGGTGCGCTACAAAAATAAATGATAAAAAAATCGAATTTTATCTCAAATGTTTCATCTAGGCCAACAGTCAGTAAATTAGAGCCATATAATTACACACTGGTAGCAGAAAAAATATCCACCGAGTGGTTTCTGAGCTATTTACTGTATCTGAATAGTTAGCCTGGACCTTGCCAGGCTAACTGGACTGGACAGTATGTTGCGTGGAGCTGCAACATACGTCACGGCCAAACGTTTACGATTGGGTAACCTCAGCAGAGGCCACGCCTCCAGCAAGAATCGGTTCTCTATAGGAGAAGTCCCAGACCCTAGTTCGAAGCGAAGTGAACGAACGACAAGGGTCTGGTTTTAACCAGGCTAGGTGTTTCCTAACATTCAGTGTTAGACATGATCGGTTTCTGAAAAAGAAACCCAGTTTAACTTTCAGGTTCTTTACTAGGTTTTCCACGTGGAGTTTAAAAGAGAGATGAGATGAGAGAAGCAAATTTTATTTAGCATCTATGATTTTAATAATATTTTTAGCTACAGTTTTGCTAAATTTAGCTTTCAGCTATAGCATTGTTGGTTGATAGTGTACCTTTAATTTTTCGTTTTTACTACCATTTTATCTGAGCCAATACAGTTTAGCCAATTTAATGTTTTAGCTATGGTTTACACATTTATTTAGCTGTATTTAACTTTTAGCTATGGTTTTGCTACAAATAGCTTTGAGCAATAGTTTTACAAAGTAGATGTTTTAGCTAAGTTTAGCTATTTTCCCCTTTCAGCTAAGATTTGGCTGTATTTAGCTTTTTTCGTGGTTTAGCAACATTTAGCTTTTGAGTTTAGCTGATTTTAACTTTTACTAGCATTTTTGGCCAATAGCTAATGTTAACTGTTTTGAATTTTTGTGTTAGCTGCGTTTGCTTTTAGCTATTTTTTTCCTTTTTTCCCTTTTAGCTACGTTTAAGCTAATTTTTCTTTATATGGTTTTGCTACATTTAACTTTTACCTACATTGTTGGTCAATATTAATTTCAGCTACAATGTTTGCTTTTAAGTAAAATTTAGCTAATTTTACGTTTTAGCTATGATTCTGCTATTTTCCCCTTTTCGGCTACATTTTCACTTTATCTTTTAGGTATTGCTTAGCTACTTTGAGCTGAAGTTTTGTCAATTTTTAGTTGTAGCTACAATTTTTGCTTTCAGCCACAGATTTGCTGATTTTCTGCTGTTTCATTCCAATTATTCAGCTCAACGTAAATTCTTCAGCACATTTCGGCTGTCATTCAGCACTCAGCATTTTCACTTTCATAGTAGGGAGCAATAATTCTTGCCTCCAAGTGAGCATCTGTCCTTTGATTGTCTGTTAGTAAAATATTTAATGATCCACTGTATGGAATATAATGATTCTCCCAGAAACTAACCATTGATGGTACCTCTACATTTGGTTAACTATTGGCGCCAACCCAATTCAAGATGGCTGCCGCAGCTAACTGAACAGAGAAAACACAGAAATGGCTACAACTCCATTAATTACCAGGATATTTAGCTAAAATTTGTTGTGGTAGTGGCTGAGAGTCACTCACATCCCACACTCTTAATAGATTACCAGTACTGGTACATGTGATGTTAATATTTGAACAAAAACAGCTAAAGTTTAGCTTATAATTGTCATCAAAAGATAAATTTAAAACTTGAGGCTGATATTTTCTGGGTGAAGGTCATTCAGAGGTCATCAGCCTTTACAGAAATGAGGAAAATGAACATTTAGGGTTCGGTGTGTTTTTAAGGAACAGCTAAAAGATGAATAGTAGCGGAAGAGCGGGTGTTTGATTGGATGTGAATGTTTGCCTCGGAGCCGTTCGGTCGTTTGGATGAAACTTTATGAAAAGCGACGTGAATCGTTTTGTAGGCGGAGAGTTAACGCTCGCACTCTTTGATGTTCTGTCTGACATGCCCAAGGAAAAGAGAGCTGGAAGTAAAGGAGACGACGTGTTACACTTTAGCCTTTTAAAAATACGTCTTTGGAAATATCTGGAATTCCCTTTTGCCTGATTAACGCTAATAACTTGCTAAACATTCCTTACGGAGAAATAAAAAAAAACAGGAGAGCATCGTTTGTGCCTCCACTGAAATGCTTTACTTCCTGTGGAGGCACCAACAATCTAAAGGGCTGTTCCTGTAAGTTTTTACCATCTGACTGTCCTATTGTAGCTGTTCATTCATCAAAACGTTCGGCTCATTCAGGAGATGGACACGGTGATTTTTGATTTATGTAACTTTTTCACAGTTTAAATATTAAACATTTAAAAAATATTTCCCCATAGGAAACACATTTTAAAGTCTTTAAAAATATTGTTCTCCTGAAATGTGCTTCAGCTACTGGCTCCAATTTGGTCTTCTTTTGCTACTTTTAGCTGTCAACATTTTAGTTTCTAGCAAACCGTTTTTGGTACTTTTAGCTTTTATACAAGTTTTTGCTATTTTTAGCTTTTAGGTATTTTAAGCTGTTCTTAACTAACGGTTTTGCTACTTTCACATTTTAACTAACCTTTAGCCAGCCTTTTGAACTGTTAGTTTTAGTGTATCCCTTTGTTAAAATTATTTTTAGCTAGATTTTTGCTGTTTTTAGCTTGTAATCAACTGGTTATTCTTAACCGCTAGCTAATGTTTAGTTATTTTAGCTATGTTTTTGCTACGAAAACTTTAGGTAACGTTTAGTTATTTTAGCTATGTTTTTGCTACGAAAACTTTAGGTAACGTTTAGTTATTTTAGCTATGTTTTTGCTACGAAAACTTTAGGTAACGTTTAGTTATTTTAGCTATGTTTTTGCTACGAAAACTTTAGGCAGCTTTTTGCCACATGAAGTTCTTAGCTAGTTTTTTTATTTCGATTTTCAGCCAGCCTTTTGAAGTATTAGTTTCAGTCGGGGCTTAATTTGTAAACCGATCGCTGCTGGAATGCAAATAGTGGGCGGGGGGGACCTCCCCCAGAAAATTTTGAATAAAGTACCGGTAGTCATTTTTGGTGTATTTGAATGGGTTGTTAATAATCTATGTTTACTGACATTTGTAAGCACCTTGCTTCTGTCAAGCATCCTATCCAGCCTGTAGCAATCATTTTCGAACCCCAGCCGACCCAACGAATTAATAATTACAGGTCCGGACCCAAACCCCCCCGAAAACTTTAATGAAGCTTTGACTGCTTATAGTTATTAACGGTCTGGGACGCACGCGGCTGAATAAAAGGGGCAGAAGGTCGGAGCTGAGGGGGTGTTTGTCCTTTCATGGCTGTCAAAGTGCATTAAAATCCCTGCTTCTGCCTGCATTCTGCATTATTCAGACACGGACCATGCTCTGGTCCTGCATTCATTTCAGATAAATATTTTGTGATTCACCTGTTTGGGTTGTCGGCCGCGCACGTCCGCTGAGTACAGCGGCAGAATCGACGTCCATTTGGGCGATGGATCGTTAACAGTAGTCCATCTGAAGGTTAACTGAACTTTTTACCTCTTTCAAGGCTGGTCAGTGTGCGGTCAAATGGCCGCGTGCGGCAGGTGATAGTATGGCAAGCCATGTTGCCATATATTTTGATCGTCAACTGTGCGTGTCCACTGACGCAATCAAAAGCCCGACACCAACCTAGCCTGCACATTAAACTAGGGATGGGGCCTATCCGATCCAGTATCGGTATCCGATACCAGGATAATTTAAGTATCGGATTTTCCGATCCAACCTGCAGATATTTCCGATCCGGCTTCAAAGAGCACATGTGTTCCACCATATTCTGTGACTGCCTTCTTAACATTGTGTGAGTTAAACCCAATGAAGACACTCTGGGCCTCACAACAAGAAACACCCAAACTTTAATAGCACACAAGAGGCAGGTCTATATCACAGACGTCCTTCTCACTCATGGGCGGCCGTGGTGTAGTGGTAATGGCAGTCGTCTCCCGATCGGAAAGTTGGCGGTTCGACTCCCGGGACCCGCACCATGTGTCGTTGTGTCCTTGGGCAAGACACTTAACCCTGAGTTGCTCCCGGTAGGACTGGAAAGCACCTTGCATGGTAGTCTGCCGCCACCGGTTTATGAATGTGTGTAGCATTCAATATATGTGTAGCACTTTGAGATTTTCAGTAATGAAAAGTGCGTTATAAATTGAATTAATTATTATTATATTATTATTATTATTATCATGGTGCAGCTGGAAAACTGGAAACCGCTAAGCATTATGGGAAAGACAACACAGTCCACACCCCTTAACCACTACGGGAGTGGATTTTGTTACCTTTCCCATAATGCTTAGCGGTTTTTTAGTTTTCCAGCTGCACCATGCACATAATGCACGCTAAGCATTATGGGAAAGACAACACAGTCCACTCCCCTTAACCGCTACGGGAGTATATTTTCTTGTCTAATGCTTAGCAGTATTTTAGTTTTCCAGCTGCACCATGAGTGAGAAGAACGTCTGTGATATAGACGTGCCCCTTGTGTGCTGTTAAAGTTTAGGTATTTCCTGTTATTCCCAGAGTGTCTTCATAACTCACACAATGTTAAGACAGTAGTTGCAGATCAAAAAATTCATTATTACAGCCTCATATACCTGAACGGTATCGGATCGGGAAAGTATCGGTAGATACTTAGATTTAAGTATCGATATCGGATCGGAAGTAAGAAATGTGGATCGGTGCGTCCCTACATTAAACACATTATTATGGCCCGGCCTGAATCCAGGTTGGGCGGGGCCAGGCTCCAGTTTCAGGTTAGAAATGACTGTCCCCACTTGTTCCGAGCCGACTCGTCACCGCTGAATTCACTATCCTGCACGTTGTTGTATGACTCCACTTGTGAAACCTCCAGGCACCTCCTCTGTCCGTTCATGGTCATAGCCTGGTTAGCTCGGCACTCACCCCCACCACTCATTCTTGCTCCTATCTTGATTGCCACTGCCTGCTTCAATTCTTGTTTGTCCAACTTTATCAGCACTTCGGTTGGCCTTGTAGCTGTTTTAAGTGATCTATAAATAAAATGGTATGGTAACTAAGGACAACGAGAAGTTTTTTTTAATGAAAGTAAATTTAACTGTTTTTTCAACATTTCGATCGTTATTTTTGACAAACTAGCACCATTGTTTTAATTCATAATGTGAATAATACAAACATTTATCTTGTATTTTTAATCAAAATGTTATTAATGACCTACTTAAAACTGTCAAAACTGATTTGTAATTTAATTGTTTAATTATACTTGAGTATTTTAATAAACAGTGCGATGATTGTACTTTTAGGGACAGATATTTTTTTAAGGGTAGAAGCAGAAATACTTGCTTGAAGAGGCAGCTCTGATATGATAAGAAGTTGTAGGTGGCTGTTGTGTTTAAAATGAATGTTTATGTAATTGTTTTCGGTTTACATATCCAATAGGTTTTATTTGGTCAAAGCAGTCAAATTTGTTCATCGCTTCGTTATTATTGTTAAGTCTGAGAGTTACAAGAACCAGTTACCAGAACACACCCTGTCAAAATAAGAGTTCCTGGATCCTGTTCCAGCAGGATCTGGGTCAAATTAAATTCTGGTTTTAGTGCATCCTTTAGCTAATTTTATGTTCTAGCTGGCTTTTTGCTGTTTTTAGCTTGTAGCTAACCTTTTGCTGTTCTTAACCTCTAACATGTTATTTTAGCTATTTTTTGCTACTTAACCTTTAGACGGCCTTTTGCAACTTTTAGATTTTAGTGAACGTTTTTGATATTTTTAGCAAACATTTTGCTATTTTTTAATCATCTAGCTAGCCTTTAGCTGTTTAAGCTAGCCATTTGCTACTTTAAGGTTTTAGCTAGTATTTTTTTTTATTATAATAGATCTTTGTCCAGCCATTTGCTACTTTTAATTATTTGTAAACAGTTTTGCTACTTTTAGCTACTTTGCTACTGACATGATTTAACGGAGACCACAGATAGGTTTTTAAAATTTTTATGGTATGTCTGTGCGCTATCCAGACAATGTTCATTCAATTTAATACACAAAATAATTCTTAGATAATCAATTATACCCTTTTTAATTCTGCCATTTTTAACTTTCGTTTTGAACGACTGGTTTATGATAATGAGCTCTGAAGTTCACGCCCTTCAAAGATCTGTTTACATTAACTACTCTGTAACACCCAGTATCTCTAATCTGTTGTTGTTTTAAAATTAGCTCTTTTTTTATTACTCATTTGACTTACTGTTAGTGCTAGCTTAAGATAACTTACCAAAAGCCGTCTGCGCGCGCCGCAATGAGCTACTCCTTTTAGAGGCTAAAAATAGCTCGTTCCTCATCAGCCCTTTTAGGTCCTCTCGTTGCATGCGGCGCTTTTGGGAGCGATCTCTTTTTGATTTAAAACAACCACAGCTGCAACAAAGTGAACATTTAAACAAAAGATGAGATGAAATCAGGAAAAACAACCGTCACGTCTATTATACTGAAGTGGGTTGAGCCGCAGCAGGGGTTGCTAGGTGAGGGGTTGAACTAAAGGTGCGGGGGGATTGTCCTGGCGCTTGTGACATCACAAGCACCAGGATTTGAAAACGAAACCTATCTTATCACAGTAAAATAAATATACTTAGAGTAAATATACCACTGGGTGCATTTTGTTGGCACTAGGACTGTTTCCAAAGTTGAGTAAAAAAACCATTAAAAAGTGAATTTTGCATCTGTGGTCCCCTTTAACCTTTTTGTTGCCAACGTTCTAGCAAGCCTTTTGTTACTTTAGGCCTTAAGCTTACATTCTACTACTTTTAGCTTGTAATCAACTTTTTGTTATTCTTAACCGCTAGCTAATGTTTAGTTATTTTAGCTATCTTTTTGCTACGAAAACTTTAGGCAGCTTTTTGCTACATGAAGTTCTTAGCTAATTTTTTTTATTTCGATTTTCAGCCAGCCTTTTGAAGTATTAGTTTCAGTCGGGACTTAATTTGTAAACTGATCGCTGCTGGAATGCAAATAGTGGGCGGGGGGGACCTCCCCCAGAAAACTTCGAATAAAGTACTGTAGTTGCATTTTGGTGTATTTGAATGGGTTGTTAATAATCTATGTTTACTGACATTTGTAAGCACCTTGCTTCTGTCAAGCATCCTATCCAGCCTGTAGCAATAATTTTCGAACCCCACCCGACCCAACAAATTAATAATTACAGGTCCGGACCCAAACCCCCCCGAAAACTTTAATGAAGCTTTGACTGCTTATAGTTATTCGGTCGGGGACGCACGCGGCTGAATGAAAGGGGCAGAAGATCAGAGCTGAGGGGGTGTTCGTCCTTTCATGGCCGTCAAAGCGCATTAAAATCCCTGCTTCTGCCTGCATTCTGCATTATTCAGACACGGACCATGCTCTGGTCCTGCATACATTTCAGACAAATATTTTGTGATTCACCTGTTTGGGTTGTCGGCCGCGAACGTCCGCTGAGTACAGCAGCAGAATCAACGTCCATTTGAGCGATGGATCGTTAACAGTAGTCCATCTGAAACTTAACTGAACTTTTTACCTCTTTCAAGGCCGGTCAGTGTGCGGTCAAATGGCCGCGTGCGGCAGGTGATAGTATGGCAAGCCATGTTGCCATATATTTGGATCGTCAACTGTGCATGTCCACTGACGCAATCAAAAGCCCGACACCAACCCAACCTGCACATTAAACACATTATTATGGCCCGGCCAGAATCCAGGTTGGGCGAGGCCAGGCTCCAGATTCAGGTTAGAAATGACAGCTCTCTCGCTGCCGCTGCATATTCTGTGTTTATATGTTAATAAAACGTTCTAAAAAATAAAAATAAAACCATGGATCGCTGGTCCAGCACACCAGAAGACCAGAAAATCTGATGGGACTCGGGCAGCAACGTAAAACCCGAGTTTAATTCTCTCGTGACAACCTGAGGCATTTCCTCATAGCGGAGGGAGAGGAGGAGGAGGAGGGAGCGATCACTTGACTTTTGGCCAAAAAAACAAAAGAAAACTCCAGATAAGGGATTAAGAAGGGGAAATTAATACATTTGTGTCACATATAAAACAGTCCTGCATCGCTTTGAACGAGAACATGCGGCTGCTCGCTGGCTGCGAGCTGGGACAGGTGGGGGCGTGGGTTAGGGGCCAACAACTCCGCCCCTTCTGTTCTCTGATTGGTCCGGTCAAAAATCAGCCGGAGAAATCGTTGTCTATGAGAGAAGTCCCAGACTGAGCAGTGAAGGGAAATGAGAATTGAGCGGAGCTGTGCAGGAAGGCGAGGGCCAGGCTACCTTTAGACAGCCTTTTGCAACTTTTAGATTTTAGTGAACGTTTGATATTTTTAGCAAACATTTTGCTATTTTTATCATCTAGCTAGCCTTTAGCCGTTTAAACTAGCCATTTGCTACTTTAAGTTTTTAGCTAGTTTTTTTATTATAATTGATCTTTGTCCAGCCATTTGTTACTTTGAATTGTTTGTGAACAGTTTTGCAACTTTTAACTACCTAACTACGGACATGATTTAACCTTTTTGTTGCCAACGTTCTAGCGAGCCTTTTGCTACTTTAGGCCTTAAGCTTACATTTGACTACTTTTAGCTACTCCTGTCCAGGAAAAGGGGAAATGTGGTAAAGAGGTGAAGAAGAGAGTCCAGGCAGGATGGAGTGGATGGAGAAATGTTTCAGGAGTGATTTGTGACAAAAAGGTCAAAGGTCAAAGGAAAAGTTTACAAGACAGTGGTGAGACCAGCTATGTTGTATGGTCTGGAGACAGAGACATTGACAAAAAGACAGGAGACAGAACTGGAAGTAGCAGAAATGAAGATGCTGAGGTTCTCCTTAGGAGTGACAAGGATGGATAAGATCAGGAATGAGATCATCAGAGGTACAGCACATGTTGAACAACTGGGAGATAAAGTTAGGGAGGACACACTGAGATGGTTTGGACATGTCCAGAGGAGGGACAGTGGTTTGGACATGTCCAGAGGAGGGACAGTGGGTATATTGGTAGAAGGATGTTAGAAATGCAGCTGCCAGGAAAAAGACACAGAGGAAGGCCAAAGAGGAGATATATGGATGCAGTTAGAGAGGACATGGAAGGTAGTTGGAGTGAGGACAGAGGATGCAGAGGACAGAGTGAGGTGGAGGAGGATGACTCGCTGTGGCGAGCCTGGCGACCCCTGAAAAGGGAAAAGGCGAAAGAAGAAGAAGAAGAAGCTACTTTGCTACTGACATGATTTAACCTTTTTGTTGCCAACGTTCTAGCAAGCCTTTAGCTACTTTAGGCCTTAAGCTTACATTTTACTACTTTTAGCTTGAAATCAACCTTTTTTTTAACAAACTTTAGCTGCTTCTAGCGAGCAATTTACTACTTTAGCTTGTGTTTTGCTGCTTTTAGTTATTAGCCTAAAGTGTGGCTGTTCTTGTCTTAAGTCAGTTTTGGCTCCTTCGGTCAACTTTAGCTCATATCTGTAGTTTGAACAGAAATCTTCCTGCAGTTTGACTTGACCATGTTTTTGTCCACTCAGCTGTATTTCTGCTACTGTTTATTTTGTTGGAGTTGGCTTCGGCTGTTTTCAGACACAGAATCCCAGCGTGTGGATGGTTCTATTCCCTCTCTGCGGCCCGCGGTCACACTCCAAACAGGAAACTCTTCCCTGGGGGCCACTTCAGAGCAGTGATTAAACTGCACACCGCTCAGAACTAAACCGCCGTATTTGACCTGCGAGCGTTCTTCCTACTCAGCCGTCGGCTTCGGCTGCTTCGTTAACAGGAAAGTGTTGCAGCTTCACGTGTTGACGACACAAGATGGCTGCCATTTTAATTCAGCGAGCAAAGAAAAAGGAAAAAGATGCGAGAATCGATCTACTCTCGCACGTCACATGCAACCACAGTGTTTTATAGACTCTGCAGTTTTCCCACAGCGGCGTGTGTGGCTGTGTGTATGTGTGTGTGTGTGTGTGTGTGCGTGCACATTTGTATGCATGCATGTGTGGATGCGGCAAATGCATGCTCTTCACCTTCCTCATCACATGGTTCACACACAGTGTGTGGTTACCAAGACAACAGGTAGTGGAGTCGATCGGGTCTTCAGGGAAGTGTGTGTGTGAGAGAGAGAGAGAAGAGTTACATTGTTTTCTGTGCTCGCTCTCTCCGGTTGCTGCGGAAATAGAAACATAGAGCTGTGAAGCGTGCAGCCAGGCTTTACCAAGGCTGAGTCAATGTGTGTGTGTGTGGGGGGGGGCTAGTCCAAGGTGACTACATCAGAGACAAATGGACAGACTCCATCCGTGAAGATAAAAACAATGAATAAAATTAAATTAAAATAAAAAATCTTCATGTTTGTGAGTTCAAGAAGTAAAACTGTAGAATAAGATGATGTCACCTAAAGTCATCAGTATCATGTTAACATGTTGTAAAAGTGAAACATATTTATCACCTGCCCTTTCATGCAAAAATCTCATGATTTCTTAGCCCTCAGTCTACATCAGGGGTGCTCATTACGTAGATCGCGGTCTACTGGTAGATCTCTGAGGTAGTACTGGTAGATCACAGCATGACATTAAAAAATAATTGTCTGTTCAGTGCCCTGAGATGACTTCTTTTGTGAATTGATGCTATATAAATAAACTGAATTGAATTGAATCTTAGAACATCTTTACTCAGCAAACAACAGTTTAGGTCAAAATACTATAATTTTAAAGCCACAGTACTGTACTATAGTTCATAATTTCTTATCTGGCAACCCGACTGACATGAAAACTACTGCATTTTTCATGTAAACCAGCTTATTTTTTGTTTATTACCCCCAATAAACATTGAAAAATCACTAATGTTTCCACAGGTTGTTTTCGTGTAAACGGGGCCTTATACCTGAAAGTTTTGCACCATAACTCATGTTCCCGGAAGGAAGGGAACGAGGTGCAACATAAATGCTATGGGAATTGCACCCCCGTGCGATTACCTGAAGGAATACAATCACGTCTTTACGGCTAGGGCGTCAGCGTCACGCCAGAGACCCCATCCTCTGGGTATTTAAGGCGCTGACGCCCATCCATCGTTCTCCAAAATGCACTTCACCGAGCTTTCAGGATTGAAAGGGCCAGGTATGTTGCACCTCGTTCCCTTCCTTCAGGGAACATGAGTTATGGTACGCAATTTCAATCCTGTGTATGTCCTGTACATATTGCAGTTCTGACAATAAAGTTGACTTTGACTTTGACTTTGATAACTTTCAGTTCCCTTATCAGTCATGTCACTCAGTGCAACATAAATGCTATGGAAACGTAATTTAATCCCGCCCTTGAAATGCTCAGTAAAATGCATGTTAGTGTGAACGTCCACCTTTTCCGCAAGCATCCCAAGGCTGCTTTCTACTGAGTGTTAGAAAGGACAGCCTGAGTGACATCACATGCAGTAACATCCAAACTGTAATGCTTTGCAAACGTGTTCATTGAGCTCCAGTTCGCAGCAGCACAGATGTCTGCAACTGGTACACCCTTGAACAGTGACCACGAGGTGGCCAAGCCCCGAGTGGAGTGAGCGCGCACTCCAGAGGGCATCTGTTGACCTTTGCTACTGTACGCCCTTTTTATGGCCTCAGTCACCCAGTGTGAGAGGCGCTGCTTTGATAGAGCCTTTCCCGTAGCCGGTACAGCAAAGCACACAAACAGTTGATTTGTTTTTCTCCATTCAGCTGTTTTCTGCATGTAAGCGCTTATAGCTCTCACAGGGCAGAGAGCCTTCAGCCTTTCCTGTTCCTGAGTGAGGACAGGAGCAGGTGGAAAAGAAGAGAGATCAAAGTCCAGACTTCTGGGGTTCAAAGTCAAGACCTTGGGGATATACGCAGGATTAGGCCTTAGGGCAGTGGTCCTTAACTTGGGTTTGATCGAACCCCAAGGGTTCGATGAGTCAGTCTCAGGGGTTCTGTGGAGCCTCTGCCACCGAGGTAAAGACACACTTGTGTAAAGTCATGATGACACACCCCACTTGGCCCTGCAGCAAGTGATGGCTGCAGAGTCATCCTCTACAGTGCAGAGGATCACGCGATTGGATGCAGCACTGATTGGCCGTTGCTTGGCCAATCAGTGCTGCGGGGAATTAAATCCGTGCAGTAGTCAATGGCTGTCATAGTTGTACGTCATGGTTTTTTTCATAATATTTTAATCCATACTAAATATGTCAAGCCCTGAGCTCTTTAGCATTTCTCGAGCAGAGAAGCTGCGGCTCGACAGGCTTTGCTGGGGAGAGTTGGTTTTGTCCCGGATGACTTGGGAGCCAGATGAGACGCCAGCGTGTCCTCCATTTGAGGCACATTGGCTATACCCGCTTCATCCATCCCATCCACGTCGAGGAACTGCGAGAGCGGGAGCAGCATGGGAGCTCTGGGCTGAGACCAGGTGCGAGTCAGCTCTGTGAGGAAATCTGGAAAGATGGGCATCCTTTGCCTCGTGGCGGCCTGCTGCTTCGAATAAAAATAATTTCCTGCCAACCTCGTGACCTGTTGACGAGGTGGAGGCTCCGGCCATGGGATCTGCAGCGCGTCCGCTGCTCTGTGACCCAAGTCGAACAGAGCAGGGATCGAAAAGTCAGTCTCCGGGAGCACAGGCGCCGGGGTGTGAGACAGGTCCCCTCCTGTTCCTCGTGCTCAGCGTCTGCTTCGTCCGCAGAAAATTCACCTGAGGCTGAGATTGAGATCTCGTCCTCGTTCATCAAGCCTCGAGTGTCGAAGTCGACTGTTGAGTCCCCGATGGGAGCCAGCGCGTCCAGGCTGTCGCCCCATTCACCCTGGGTGCTGTCTTCCAGGGCCATGTTCTCGAGCTCCGACGTGGGAGTGAGAAGTTCAGTCGTGTCCGGGTCTGTTGGCGCCGCAGCAGCGCCCATGGCTTTGGCGACGAAGTCCGCCCGGTGCCTCCTCACCGCCTCCAGCATCTGGCTGCAGTGTGGGCATGACTCGGGCGCATCCAGCGCCATGTTCGCGTGTAACATTCCCAGGCAGACAGGACAGGCCTCATGGGTGTCCGTCGCCGAGAGGGAAAAACCACATCCGCTGGGGCAGGCGCGCGAGGTGGGGCTCGCCGTCCTGCCAGTCTTTTTTGGAAGTCTTGTCTTTCGCTTTCCTTTCTCTGGAGGCATGTCCGAGATAAGGCGAGTGAGTCCTTCCAAAATCCTTTTTATTTTTATTTGAGACGTCTCCGTCGCGTCGCTTTCGCTGGCTAGCCTGCTACAGAATTAGCAGAGGTAGCGATGTGACGCAGTTTAGCGCCGTCGAGCGAAGCAGTCTGCGGAGAGAGGAGAAGAAAAAACTTTGGGGTTAAGGTAAAATGTGCCGGACTAGCTTTCGCTAGCCCGGTAGTACGCAGGAAGAATTCTCTGTATGCCCTGTGTAGGGAGCAAGCTCACCTCTGGTCGAGCGATGAAGCAACAGAGAAGTCCAGCAAAGAGAAAGTTCAGGTTTAAGCGAGGTGAAGGGCAAATAGAGAACGATGGGCGTCAGCGCCTTAAATACCCAGAGGCGGGGTCTCTGGCGTGACGCTGACGCCCCTGCCGTAAAGGCGTGATTGTATTCCTTCAGGTAATCGCGCGGGGGCGCAATTCCCATAACATTTATGTTGCACCGAGTGACATGACTGATAAGGGAACGTATTTTTCGGAGTATAGGTCGCACCTTTTTATCATTTTTTCATGGCCTGCGACCTATACTCAGGTGCGACCTATCTATGGCTTTTTATCACTTTCGGCGAAACAAGTTTTTAAATCCAGCTCATTTCACAATTACGTTCATTTATTAAGGAATAGTTCAGCTCAGACACATATTTGCTATATTTTTATCAAACAAATAATTGTTTTTAAGTGTTAATCTTCTTAAAAGCCTTGCTGTGCACTCCTGTGGCAGACATTTGCAGCAGAGTTAAACGTAGGTGTGACCTATCTAGGGATTTTTCCAATCTATTGGTGATAATTGGACAATGCGACCGATACTCCGGGACAACCTATACTCTGAAAAATACGGTAGTAGGTAGGTCACTTTGACTTGATCATTTCAAAAATAGCTTGCATGCTGAAAAAGTCTGAACACCCCTGGTCTACATGTTGGAGACAACTCTCAGCTACTATCAATATCAGTCCAACTGGTTGAGTTATTGACTTGTGTGTTTGATAAAGTTGATAACTGTGGCGGCCACCTTCAATCAAGTTAATGGGATATAGTTACTTCAAATGGTTACTTTCTGAGGATTTTTTTTTTTATCCATCCAGTGGTTTGTGAGATAATTTATGAACGGCCACAGAATTACATGGTTGCCCGCCTATCGCGGCAGCAGATAATAAAAATTAATCCCCGGTGCATCTTCTCAGCGATGTTTCTGATTGTGCGTTTGTGGTGCAGATGTGCGGACCCAGCTGGCGGAGCAGCAGCGCTGTCTGGAGCAGCAGACGGAGATGCGGGTGCAGCTGCTCCAGGACCTGCAGGACTTCTTCAGGAAGAAGGCCGAGATCGAAACGGAATATTCCAGAAACCTGGAGAAGCTGGCGGAGCGCTTCATGGCCAAAACACGCAGCACGAAAGATCATCAGCAATACAAGTGGGTTAACGGTTGTGTCATGCAGCTGCGGGAGGGAATTATTAACCCTGCTGCTGCCCTTAGGTCAAAGTGACCCGGTCGAAAACTGAGCCTTCAGGGGTGAGTTTGACCCAAGGACAGCAGGAGGGTTTGATTCATTGTAGATGGTTTGTTTCATAAAATTAGATTTTGGATCAGCTGAAAATACTGTAAATAAAAAGGCAAAAGCTAAAATTAAAGCCCCACTGACATGATTTTTTAATTTTCATAAAATTGCTCAAATTATATATCTTTTATCATTTAAATATGTTCGTTTTAGCAAACAAAATGACAAATCACTTTAATTTTGCTTTAAAAGTGATTTTAAACTTCAAGCCGTGTTTATTCATGGGAAATCCGATTACACACGAATGCACCATCTGTGACGTAAAACCGGGCAGAGCTCTGGGCTTGTCAGTGCGCGCGTGTGAGCTGCTCGGCCTGAAGGTAAGTCTCATACGGCATCAGACCTCATGCGCGTAGCCAAGGGGGGTTCGGGGGGTTCGAACGAACCGCCCATTTTGCCTATGAAGTCCCGCCTACAACTCCCGCACAACACAAGTTCTGTGTTAAGAGAGGTGGAAAGAGAAGGTATGGAGAAACCGCTAATGTCAAACCGGTTAACACGCCTCGGTGGTTCACTGGAAGCGCGTCGGGTTGCCACTCCAAACTTTATCTCGACTCGGGTTCGATCCTCACTTGGTTGAACTTATTTTACGTTTGTCTTTTATTGGATTTAAAAAAAAGGAGTTTGTGTTAACCACAGGCATAACACAAACTCCTTTTTTTTCCAATAAAAGACAAACGTAAAATAAGTTCAACCAAGTGAGGATCGAACCCGAGTCGAGATAAAGTTTGGAGTGGCAACCCGACGCGCTTCCAGTGAACCACCGAGGTGTGTTGCTCTTTCCAGGTCCACTTTTCCTCTCCACTTTTCCTTTAAACGAACCGCCCCTCATAAAATCCTGGCTACGCCCATGGACCTAAATTAGATCCTGTTGTTTCTTGTTCCATCACCCAAACTATTTTCTGCTTCCCAAAATGAAGACAAATAGCTCAAATCTTCACATAGATTGATAAATTTGTCGGGTTTTAAATTGTCCGCTATTAAAGAGACCAGAGCCCTCTGCCCGGTTTTACGTCACAGATGGTGCATTCGCGTGTAATCGGATTTCCCATGAATAAACACGGCTTGAAGTTTAAAATCACTTTTAAAGCAAAATTAAAGTGATTTATCATTTTGTTTGCAAAAATGAACATATTTAAATGATAAAATATATATATTTTGAGCAATTTTATGAATAGTAAAAAAAATCATGTCAGTGACACTTTAACATTCAACTAAGGCAGGGGTGTCAAACACTTAAAAAAAGGAGGCCAAAATTAAAACCTTTTTCAAACTGAGCACCGGTTTCAGAATCTCCATTAACTCAAGTTAAATACCCAACATCTTTTCTTGGTTGCAGGTTCCTCACCAAGAGTTTGATTGGTCTCATTTGACGTTCTCTGTTGCACTTTTGACATCAAAGATTATTGAAAAAATGTAAGTGATAAAAGTATTTTACATTTAAAATATCATCTTGTGGGCCAGAAAATATGTCAACGAGGGCCACATTTGCCCCCCGGGCCTTGAGTTTGACACATATGAATTAGGAGGTGCAAATTAATGTAAATTTGCTTTTTTGCACACTTAATAGTTTTTATACTGGTCTATAAAACAAACAAGATGAAAATGTCATGCTTTTTGCAAAGAATGTGTTAATTTCATAGGGTCGCACATTGTACAGTCAGTACACTGAGACATCTCCATCCTCCATAACCATAAATGCATCATAGTGTTGCTCATCTCATAATAAAGGAATAATTACATAGGTTGCTTGTGTCGGCTCCTCCATATTCTGGTGCAAAGTCAGGTTTGTCCAGTCAGCTGGCCATGGCTCGGGTGGCGGGTGGTGAGCAGATGGTGAGGCTCACCCCCATCCACACATAACTAAAACAAGATGCATAGCCTCCTCTGGAGAGGGAAAGCTTCGTGGCTTCAGAACCTCAGTCGACCCGGCTGCACCTCGTTTTACTTTAAAGGTGGAAGACGAGCTCAGAGGGAGAAGCATGAAGGCAGTCTGAGAGGTAAATGAAATGGGTTTCATCAGTAGAACACCGTTTAACACTTATTATAGGAAGCAAATTATTATTTCTATTTCACTACTGCATAGAAACTATTAGCATTATAGTTCATATATTTATTTTGTTCTTTGTTAGATTGCCAGAAGAAGCTGTGGTGGCCTGGCAGCTCAGTGTCGCCATCTTGTCCTGAGGTTACAGGGTGGAGTCCAGGTTGAGTCAGGAAGGACATCCAGCGTAAAAAAGTTGCAAACTTTTCAGATGTTTACTTGCTGTGGACCCTGCAGATGGGAGCAGCTGACAAATATAAAACTTGATTGTCGGAAAACACCACACACACTATATTTCCTCAGAATCGTACAAAACGAATTTAATTTTTTATAAATCTAATCAGACCTTTGTGAAGGCTGCAACTTAAACCATGCAACCGTTCAGAATAGAGTAGATATCTTTCAGCAGTTTGAAATAAATAAGTAGGCGTGTCCAAATTTCTCAGTGGTGTAGGACTTTGTAAGGAAAGCAATTAACACCAAAAAGGTGTGGACTTCTGCTACAAAACAAACTAAGAAGAGAAACAGTCAGAAGGTGCATACAGTATTATTATTATTATTGTTATTATTATTATTATAACCAGGCTAATGCAGGTTGATCATCCTTGTGGCTGTCAGTGGATTCAGTTGAATGGTTTATTTACACTGAATGTGTACCTGTGTTTCTGAATTGCATCCAATATACAGTATTTGTAAAACTACTGAAGTAAACTTTTTCAAACTGCACCATTTGTTCAGGATGAACTTTGAACAATGATGATGAGTACCTTTAAGGTTTATTTACAATTATTTGTATCCAGTTTTATGTCTTTGTCCATTTTAATAAGTGCAATCAGGCTTTATGTTCCATCACTTGTTTTGATGTTTCCCATCATTTTCTTTTTTTTCCACCTCCGATAATGGCTGCTCTTTACCATTTCATCCTGTTGTTTGGACGCTGGTGTGTTATTTTGTCTTTGTTCTAGTAGCGTTTTATTCTCCGCCGCCTCTGGTCGAGAGAAAAGAACATTTGCTTCACAGTTTTTTTTACAAACAGCTGTGACGACAATTAAATTTCTATACAAGCGTTTAGTAGTCTAATTTGGAAATTTGTTGGACAAATTCTGTAAAAAGCGCATATAATCTTGTCAGCATCACTTAACGCCACTTCAAACTGCAACCTTGTGAGAGTGGGTCATGTTCGTCTAAACTCAGGCATTACCCCCACATACAGTATTTATTGTCATTAGTCATGTTAATGTCATGTTTGATCAGGAACCTTTTCAACAGATGAACTGCACCACTCATTTCTGAAAACATCAACCACGGAGAGGAAAGAAGAGAGAAAGGACTCAAATTATTTAAGGTGTACTTTTTATTTCTATTCCTCCAATTACTGGAAATGTATTAAACAAATCTAAGAAATAAAATGAACAAAGCAACGTTGAGTTGTTTCTCCTGATCTCTGCAGGTTTTCAAGGACTTCATTGAATGCATGAATGACTTCATTCTGAAATTTTCGTGTCATTTTCTTTCTATTTTCATTTTTTGCATGTACAATACTGTACTGTATTTACAGAAAATAAAGCATCGGATGCATCCGTAGTTTGGTTGGAATGAACATGACCTCAGAGTTTACAACTTGTCTGGATGGTGTTGCTGTTAGTGAAATAGTAGACTGGCAGACAGCCGATGTTCAATTACAACCATGTGGGGACGCCTGAACACAAAAACACCTCATTTACTACATTGTTAATACAGCAGAAAACAAGTGACTTCACTTGGATACCTATGATATAAGGAATCAGTAATTTACAAAAAGCAGAGGACCAGAAATCATGTACAACTTAAAGAAAGCAGAAGGTTTTTAACATTTTAAAAATACACATGGTTTGATTTGATACTCAAGTGAACCTTGGATTAATGAAAATATTGGATCAATTTTTAGAACAATATTGTCACTTTATTAAACATGAACTTAACATACTTTAGACACACATACATTGGAAAATTCAGTGTAGAACAAAAACACATGGGACGTCATGGTCACATGTTCTAAAGTTTATTTCAGTGATTTTCAAAGTGGGGGGCCGCCAGGGGGCGCTAGAGGAGCCTCTGAAAGCTGGAGAGAAGAAAAAAAAAAATTTTTTTTTAATTTTTTTAAATTACTGTAATAAAATGGAATCTATTTTTCAATACTTATTTTAAAATTGATTTTATAATAATTTATTGAATATTTTTCACCATGCTCATCTTTCTGATTGGCTGCCAGTCACATGTATCAAGCTGCTTTACTCTTCAAGCTAAGCATAGGGCGAAATGAAGAAGTTTTTAAAAAGACCGAAGGAACCGACCAGCAGCCCTGCTGGGGTGGAAACTGCTGCAAACACAAAACAAAGTTGTGTCCAGCTAAAATTTGAAGGTATCAGGAAGCATACATTAACAGAAAAATGGCCATAATTGCCCGAAATGTGTCCTCTGTCGGGAGACCCTCGCAAACGACTGTGAATAGAATAGAATAGAATAGAATAGAAACAGCGTTTATTGTCCCATGGATGGGAAATTCAAGTGTAACAGCAGCAACAGATAAAAAAAAAAAGATTCACACAAGTTCCTAAAATGTTAAAAACAATATATAAAGAAATAAAATAAACAAAATCAATAACTATGTTCAATATGTATCGAAGATTGAGAATGGCAGACTACTGTATTTACAATACAGTAATATAGGCAGAGTGTGTGTTTTAGCAGAGGTCAGCATGCATTTAGTACTTAGTGAGTATATTGGGAGCTGTGACAACCTTTGAAACGTCAGCGCCACTTGAGTGGGAATATAATACAGTGTTTATAACATGTTAGTTAATAACATTTTTATGCTCAATAGCTAATAATTAATTGAATATAGTGAATAAAAGTTATTGTTTGTGGGTTTGAAGGAGGGGCCTCGGCCAGAAGCTAATGCTGTTGGGGGGGCCATGGCATGGAAAAGTTTGGGAACCCCTTTATTTAATGCTTTCAGTAAAAGAAAGTGCTATGTGTTGTCATCATTATGTTTCTACACAATGGCAACATTAGTTCTCTGCATTTAATCCATCTGAGATACACTGGAGCAGTGGGCGGCTATGTAAGTGCACAGAGATCAATTAGGGATTGGTTGTCTTGCTCAAGGACACCACGACATGTGGGCATGTCGGGGAGTTGAACCTGGAACTTTCTGGTCCCAGGTCAGCTGCCCTACCTCTACACCACAGCGTGGCCCCTCAACTAGGGATGCACCGATCCACATTTCTCACTTCCGATCCGATACCAATACTTATTAACTCAGTATCGACCGATACCGATACTTTCCCGATCCGATACTGTTCAGGTATTTGACTCTGTATAATGAAACTTTTGCACCCAAACTATTCATTTTAACATTGTGTGAGATAAACCCAATGAAGACACTCTTAAGCCTTACAATAGGGAACCCGTATTGTAAGGCTTAAGAGTGTCTTCATTGGGTTTATCTCACACAATGTTAAGAAGGGCAGTCACAGAATGTGATTGAACACAAGTGCTCTTTTCGGAAAAGTATCGGCAGGTTTGATCCGATACCCGATACTTGAATAATGCTGGTATCGGATACTGATACCGATACTGGATCGGATCGGCCCCATCCCTACCCTCAACTTCAGTGGGACGTCTGTGTGGGAGGAAGTCTTTAGCAGCAGCATGGATAACACCGTCCTTCCACCTGTGGTCCTCATAGTTTAATACTTTTAATATTTTCAAGCATTCTAATGATAGTTTTTTTTTTTAACAACAAACATTATGGTGCAACGTGACACACTTATAGCGATTTGGGCCAAGCACCTCTGATGTGAGATCTTGTGAGATATGTTAGCTCTCATAGTATGTGTTGAGGATGAGTCTCATTTACTACCACACACATTTTCAGTTCGCTATCTGCAATATTAGCTGAGTTAGACTCGTGTTTGTGTTTACTGTGTTGACTGCAGCAGGCATCTTGACCCGTGTTGAATCCAAAGGTTCATCAGTTGTTGATGTACATTTAATGATCACTTCCTGAAAGGTTTTTCAAATCCCATGATTTATGAAATATATTACTGAGATGAACAGAGTTGGCTCCGACAATTAGTGGTAAAGTTTTGAAACAAATATTACACAACCGGATTATAAGTTAGCGATCACGCTCAACTCCCACTACATAAACATTTAGCTCATTAACTGCAAAACTGATTGAGATGTAGCCTTTTTTGTATAAGGTTAGCTGCGGCAGCCATCTTGACTCCAAAGGTCAATCAGTTGTAGATGTTCATCTAATCTTTACTGATTGTTTCATGAAAATCTGTGCAGTGATTCATAAAATTGTCAGGATCCATGTTTTTGCTTATTTATACATATTTTTTGTTTTGTTTCATGGTTAGGGGTTTTAGTGCTTCTTGAGTATTTTTTTGTGCTTTTTTTTTTTTTTTTACATACCAGCATCTGTCAGTTCACCAGTGTTCATGAGTTTTGCTCATGCCCTGCCCAGTCTCGCCTGTTTGTTCCCAGTTGTCTTCTCACCAGGTGTTTGTAATGGTGTTCATTTAGCATGCCGTAGCTATTCCAGTT
>JBBPBX010013106.1:0-52941 GCA_038048925.1 Garcialebias charrua
GGACACGTCTCTGTAACGTTAGCTTAGCACGCAACTCTAGACTCTTAAACAACTCAAACGCTTTAAATTAACTTCCCAAAATTCTGAAACGTGGCAATCACAATTAAAACAGGCACGACTTAGCTACGTTTAGTAACACAGCACTTCAACTGTAACACAACACGGACTCTCTTCGGAGCCGCGTTCAAGGTCGGTTCCGTCCACTTTAAGGGAGCAGAACTCGGGTTTCAGAACCACTATCCGACAACGTACTAACAGTTATATGCTTCTTTGACCTGCTCTAACATGTAAAATACCAGCACAGCAATCTTGTAGATGTTAAAGTAGCTTTCAGGCTTTTGACTCGGCGGTCAAACAAAGCTTTGTACAGGAGTCTGCGTGAACTGGACCGAACCAGAACCCCCACAGACCACGGGCTGACAAAAACTTCACCTGAATGCTTCCAACAGCGTGTAACAGAGTTGAAACGAATAACAATCCCTCAGCCTCAAATGATAAAAACATGCAGAATCTGCCTGCTTTGAACACTTCCAGCCAAAATTATTATCCTCAGAGTTTAAAACTTGGATCCTCTTATGCAAACATGACGTTACAGTTCATGAGAGACCACAGATTTATCAATAAACTTTTAGAAAACACGTACGAGGGCCACCAGATGAAGGAAACATGAGGTCAATATTAATACTGACCTCTTTATCCTTAATTAATTTACTTATTCAGATTGAATAGTAATTTCACGGATTCTTTTCTTTTTCAGTTTACCCAATATATCTGTGATCTTTATGATGGATAAATAAACAGAGCTATAGAGTGACAATGGACACGTTAACTTAGCTTGATATGTCAAAGAGACACTATCATTTATTTAAAATGAATCAACTAAATTAACACCATTACACTTGATTGACAGGATTTCACTTTCTTGTAATTTAAAACGTCAGCACACTTAAATTCAACACAACAGACTTCAATACAGGATGTTAAACATATTTAGTCTGTGGCTCTTTAACTTAAAATAGTTTCCAGCTTAGATTGAGAGGGAAAAGATAGGAGGAAAGATTTAAGAAGAATTGGGAGGTTAAGAGAGGAAGTTTATCTTGCATTTATGAAACCAGATGACACTCTTCCGTACGCGTCCAGCTAAGATATCATCACACCTCCAGCAAGCAAACAGCGGCTCCTTTACCTTAAGACGTCCGCCTTGGTTCTGGTAAAGAGCTGTGATCAGCTTTAGACTGACGAGTCGTCGGTCCCGCAAGTCCAAGCTGGACTCCACACGTGTTTACCTTGTCGGTGTCGGTGATACTCGCTTTCGTCGGCAGAAGCCGTGACAGTCGTGGCTTTTTGGCTCAAGATAATTTATTCCAGGAAGGAATAACAAAGTTTGAGCTTACGCTCATTCGAAGTGGGCTCATAACAGCAAGTTATCAGTCCCAGCTGGATGACGAAGGTCGTTAGCTCTTGACCAAGCATACCCCAGCCCTTTGGGAAGGTTCACATCTCTTTTGAAGCTCCCAGCAAAACTCATCAGGAACTAACTCATTCCTTCCAAACTCTTGCAGACTCTTGCCGACTCCTCAGTTCCAGCCACAGCTTAGAACTTAAAGCAGGATTTAAGAGATGAGAGAGGCTTGTCTCTTTTTCATTGGTCCATGGACCAGTCGAGCAATTCACTTGTCGTTATCACGACCCAAGGTTACAGCCAGAGCAGAGGGAGATTTGTTTAGGAAAAGACAGAGCAGCTGGAGCCCTTTCATGAAAAACAACAGATTAACTGTCTTCTGACTTTCTAAACAAAACCGTCCGGTCTCTGTGACCCGAGACTTCACCTTTAACACAGCAGTGAACACAGTAATACTCTTACAGAATAACACAGCTTAAAAGCACACATCATGAAAATGACAAAAGTTATTCTTTTGATCACATCAGCCTAAAATCAAAGATAGAAATAGTCTCTTTTGGTGACTATGTTCTCAGATTACAGCTAATGGAATGATTTTGTGGTAAATGTCTTGCTTTACTGAGAGGTCAGTAAAGGTCATCACTGGACAGTTCAAAAACCTTAGTTTGACCCTGGGTAGGTGCACTACACTGCTGCCACCTGGTTGTCGGTGTGCACCAGTACATGTTGCTGCTGGACTAATAGAATAAAATGTTCTAAGACCTTCTGGACTGTCATCAGCTCTAGAACGTTTATGTGGAGATGGGTGTGGCTCGGCCACTTCCCTCCCACCGATTGGGAGAGACACGTCCCCCCCATCCCATCAGAGACGCGTCTGTGAAAACTGGGATGTGGGACGTAGGTGTGGTCATGGAGACACCCTCCCTCAGGATGTGGGTGTTTCCCCAGAAACGCAGGTCTGGCCCTACGGATGGGGGAACCAGCACCATCCTGCGTTTTTGGTGCACTGGGTCCACGCGCAGGTTGGTAAACCAATGCTGGCTGCCATCAGGCCCAGCAGGCGCATCACTGCTGCTGCCGTCACCACCTTCCCTGGTTGGACGCGCTTCAGCTGTGCCGTCAGGTCGGCTGCCCTCTGCTCTGACAGGCGTGCTCTCATCGAGTGTGAGTCCAGTTCTACCCCCAGGTAGACAATGGATTGAGCTGGGATTACTGAACTTTTCATCCAGTTTACAGCAAATCCCAGGTCCAGCAGGTGTTCTGCTAGTACCCTGGTCTGGACTGCTGCTTCCTCTCGCGACCTGCTTAAAAGGAGCAGGTCGTCCAGATAAAACAGGATCCGCATCCCCGCTGAGCGGAGTGGGCGTATCGCTGTTTCCACACACTTTGAAAAAGTTCTGGGAGCCAACGAGTAGCCGAAAACCAGCCTTTTGAACTCGAATTGGTTCCCCTGGAAGGAAAACCTGAGGTATTTCCTGTGTTGTGGGATGATACTCACGTGCCAGTAAGCATCCTTCAGATCGAGGGATGTGAACCAGTCTCCCTTGTGCACATTCCTCAGCAGCTGTTTTATCGTGAGCATGTGAAAACCTCTCACTACGATCGATCTGTTGAAAATCGACAGATCTAAGACTGGTCTCGCCCCTCCCTTTTTCTTGGGCACGAGAAAATACCGAGAATAGAACCCTTTGTTCTGATCTCCTTCTGCCACCTTGGAAATCACTCCCTTCGACAGCATTTGTTGAATTTCTGACAGTAGGGAGGAGTTTTGATTTTTGTCTGACAATACTGTTTCCAGTATTCCCTTGAAAGGTGGGGGTTTTGCAGCAAACTGGAGTGCATAACCCTTTCTTATGATTTTTGACAGCCACCTGTCTAAACTGCATTTTTGTTGCCACTGCTGGTATCTTCTGCCCAGCGGCAGCGCGAGATCTTGCTGTCTCGAGTGCATCATGTGCGCCAGCCAGTCGTTGGGGCCTCCCTCCGTTACCATGGTAACCCACGGGGGCCCCGCCCGAAAAGGGGCAGCCCGATGCGTCAGAGGCGTGACGTGACGTTGCGTCTGACGTTGACGTGGGCAGCACGGTGGCACAACTGGTAGAGCTGCTGCCTCTCAGCGAGAAGGTTGCCGGTTCAAATCCCGGTCCGGGGCCTTTCTGGGTGGAGTTTGCATGTTCTCCCCGTGCATGCGTGGGTTTCCTCCGGGTACTCCGGTTTCCTCCCACAGACCAAAAAACATGCTTGTTAGGCTGATTGGTGACTCTAAATTGACCCTAGGTGTGAGTGTGAGAGTGGATGGTTGTTTGGTGTGAGTGAGACAGGTCCCTCTTGTAAATGAGTCCCCGTGACTCAACGAGGCTAGCCTGTATAAATAAAGGTTGAATGAATGAATGAATGAATGACGTGCTTGCTGACCCGGGGAGCGCTCACTCTGTTGGAGCGGTGCTCCCGTTGGGCGCCGTTCGTCTTTTGGCGGGCGGTGTTTGGTTAAGTTGAGTGGCTTTTCTTTTCTTACCTCGATCGGAGCTTTGCAGAGAGGTGGCGCCACTCATGAACGTGGAACGCCAGTTAAACGTTTGTTGAGCCGTAGCCCTGTTAGCCTGAGCCGGGCTCGCGTCACGTGACGTGTTATTAAGCAGTGCGCTGTGGGCTTGGCCCCGTGTCGACTGCGTGTCACGAGGTGTAGCCAACATTCATTCAACCTTTATTTATACAGGCTAGCCTCGTTGAGTCATGGGGACTCATTTACAAGAGGAACCTGTCTCACTCACACCAAACAACCATCCACTCTCACACTCACACCTAGGGTCAATTTAGAGTCACCAATCAGCCTAACATGCATGTTTTTTGGTCTGTGGGAGGAAACCGGAGTACCCGGAGGAAACCCACGCATGCACGGGGAGAACATGCAAACTCCACCCAGAAAGGCCCCGGACCGGGATTTGAACCGGCAACCTTCTCGCTGAGAGGCAGCAGCTCTACCAGTTGTGCCACCGTGCTGCCCATGGCGTCAAACATGGCGTCTGGTTGTTTAGCTAGCTTTTTTTGACCCCTGTCGGGCAGCCTCGTGGTTGCACCGGCGTCATTTATTTTTAGCATCGTACGTGTTTCATTACCCGGTTCAGTGTTAAAATTAGCGAGTTCACCAAGCATGGAACATTTTTTAACTGTTACCTTGTTTGAGTTCTCTTTACTCGTGGTTAGCTTTTCTGTAGTGGGAAGCATGTGTAGTCGTGCGGCTGAGGGGTTATACGGCCCGACAGACAAGCCCGAAGCATGAGAGAAAACATTATTCGAAACATTTTGCTCTTTATTGATATTACACACACTTCCCGCAACGAGTCATTTCTGCTGAGGCGGTCGGCTGTAGGGGTTTTGCTTCTGGCCGCCTCGGCCCTGGTAGCCCCCCCGGCCCTGGTAGCCGCCTCGGCCCTGGTAGCCCCCCCGGCCCTGGTAGCCGCCGCGGGCTTGGTAGCCTCGGCCTCGTGGAGCGTGTTGCTCACCGTCCCACGGCCGTTGCTGTTGCTGCTTCTGCTGCTTCTGTTTGAAGGCCGGCTGCTGTTGTCGCGGTCCCGCTGCAGACGATTGCTGTTTCTGGTCCCGGCGGTCTTTTCCCCCATCTGGTTGTCGAGATGGTGGGCGCGTGGAGATGAAGCTCCTCACCGTCTCGGCGACTTGTTCCTTCTTTTTGCACTTGTCCACAAGTTCTTTCAGGTTCGAGCCAAAAAGTTCTTCAGAGGACACGGGTCCTTCTAGGAGTTCTTTCTGTAGCTTGTCGGGCATGGATGGTGCGTGTTTCAGCCACGTGGTTCTGTGCACCATCTGCATTGCGACCCACGCGCGTCCAACACACCGTGGACGCGGCGCTGAGGTTCAGGATGACATCTGCCGCCTTCCCCACCACGCTCGCTAAATCTTCGGGCAGTCTCGGGTCCTACGCTAGCTTGGAGATCTGATAGGCAAGGAGAGCTATGTTGTTGCTAGCGGCCCCTGCCTAGGCCGCTAGCTGGTGTGCGCGGTCGGTTATTTGAAGTACCGTCTGGTCGTGGCGCCCGGCGGGGATGGGCCTGTGGTCCACCCTGGCGGATTTTGCCCCGAATACTTCAGAGAGGCTCTGTTCCAAAGGGGGCACTCTTGGGAAGGCCTTGTCTGTGAAGCCCTCAACCCTCGTGATTCCCGTGAAGGCGGTCGCTGGGGCCTTGAACTTTGCAGGGTCCTCCGCCGCTTTTTCCCTGAGCTCTGTCACCGCCGGGAAACGAGGCCAGACCGGGTCTGGGCGTCGTTGCGACGTGGTGCCATACCTCAAGCCCGCCAGGTCGTTTTGCCTGGGCGGTGAAGGGGTAGGGACCGACAGTCCCTTCAGCGCGGCCGCCCCGTGTATGATGGCGGGCAGGTCGTGCATTAGGGAGCTAATTTCTGAGGGAGAAGGGTCTGCCCGGCGAGGCTGGGAGGGGACCTCCGAGCATTCGCTCATGTGGTCCTCGTCCGAAGCCTCGCTCTCTAAGAGGATGGGAATGGCTTCTTGAGTACCGCTCGCTTCCCCCGGGGCTGTGACCACCTCGAGGTCGACCGGTTTGTCCAGTGGTGTCCGGTCCCGGAGAGCCCATTCGTCTTCACCGATTGGGCTGAACAGTTCTGCCCGTCTTTCCCTCTCGCAGCTTGGTAGCTTGGCGCAGGCGGTGCAGTCGTTGTCCAGGACCGCGTGTTCGGCTCCCAGGCACCCTTCGCAGGTGTCGTGTTCGTCGAAGCTGAAAATTAATCCAGAGCAACCTGGACAGGTCTTTGCCATCTTGAGTATCTTGATGGAAAAAGTGATGATAATTCTCAATTTTTTTTTACTAAGGTTCTCATTCGGGCTGAATGAAGAAAAGGAGGTAGATTCACCCCGGTCGAGGGATTTTATCGACTCGAGGGGTGGGCCCATCCGGTAGGTGGGCGTGGACTAAAAGGTTTTCAGTAGGCGCTGGCGCGCGGGGGGGACTTCCAATAGGCGGAGCCAAAGGGCGGAGCTAACTACGACACTAGAACTTCCCGTGAGCATTAGTTTTTTATCGATGTTCTTCTAAATAACTTCTAAACCACTCGGTGTATATTTTTTCTGCTTACAGAGTTTAAATTATAGGACATTAATGTACGTAACGATGGTCTATAGAAAATATTTGACTTAAAATTCGATTTTTTTATTCGTGTTTTCTGAGAGGCGGACTCGTCTCGTGTTAGCTTCTATTAGCTTCTCTTTATGTTATAAATTGCTTTGAAACCAATAGGTATATAGTATAAGTATATTTATTTCTGCTTACAGAGTAATTATAAGGCTCTAATGTACTTAACTATGTCCTGGAAAAAACATTTGACATAAAATTCGATTTTTTTAATTCGTGTTTTCTGAGAGGCGGACTCGTCTCGTGTTAGCTTCTGTTAGCTTCTGGCAGACATTAGCAGCAGAGCTAAACACTCGGTCCATATTGCCGGGTTGACTCAGCGGTCACGCGGCGCGTCAGCAGTGGATGACGCGTTACGTCGGCGGTGACGTAGGTGCGACCTATATTCCGGTGCGACCTATTTATGGATTTTTCCAATTTTTTGGCAATAATTGGACACTGCGACCTATATTCCGGTGCGACCAATAATCTGGAAAATACGGTAATTTCAGCTGCCTGAGCTGAGTGATGCTCAGTTAGTTGCTTTGTCTCAATAATAATGTCAGTCAGTTGCACAAATGCATAAACTGTGTGGGTCTGGCTCGTGTTTGTGTCGAAGCATGACTCATTCACAAATCAAAAAATAAATGTCAAAATATACCATCATGTAAGAGAATATCTGATAAAACAGAATGTGAAAGATGGACTTGTTCTGTGGTTCCTAGACAGTTTGTGTGGTCCTACCAGATGGGAGTAGAACAAGAATAATGTGTCCATCCATCCATCCATCCATTTTCTTCCGCTTATCCGGGGTCGGGTCGCGGGGGTAGCAGCCTAAGTAGGGAGGCCCAGACTTCCCTCTCCCCAGCCACTTGGAGCAGCTCCTCTGGGGGAATCCCAAGGCGTTCCCAGGCCAGCCGAGAAACATAGTCCCTCCAGCGTGTCCTGGGTCTTCCTCTGGGTCTCCTCCCGGTGGGACATGCCCGGAACACCTCACCAGGGAGGCGTCCAGGAGGCATCCTAACCAGATGCCCGAGCCACCTCAACTGGCTCCTCTCGATGTGGAGAAGCAGCGGCTCTACTCCGAGTCCCTCCCGGATGACTGAGCTTCTCACCCTATCTCTAAGGGAGAGTCCAGACACCCTGCGGAGAAAACTCATTTCAGCCGCTTGTATCCGAGATCTCGTTCTTTCGGTCATAACCCAGAGCTCATGACCATAGATGAGGGTGGGAACGTAGATCGATCGGTAAATTGAGAGCTTTGCCTTTCGACTCAGCTCTCTCTTCACCACGACAGACCGGTACAGCGCCCGCTTCACTGCGGACGCTGCACCTATCCGCCTATCGATCTCACGCTCCAGTTTTCCCTCATTCGTGAACAAGACCCCGAGATACTTAAACTCCTCCACTTGGGGAAGGACCTCCTCCCCGACCTGGAGAAGGCATGCTACCCTTTTCCGGCTCAAGACCATGGCCTCGGATTTGGAGGAACTGATCCTCATCCCGGCCGCATCACATTCAGCTGCAAACCGCTCCAGCGAAAGCTGTAGATCACGAACTGATGAAGCCAATAGGACCACATCATCTGCAAAAAACAGAGAAGCGATTCCAAGGCCACCAAAACGGATCCTCTCAACACCTTGGCTGCGCCTAGAAATTCTGTCCATAAAAGTTATGAACAGAATCGGTGACAAAGGGCAACCTTGGCGGAGTCCAACTCTCACCGGAAACGAGCCTGACTTACTGCCAGCGATGCGGACCAAGCTCTGACACCGGTCGTACAGGGACCTAACAGCCCATATCAAAGGGCCTGGTACCCCATACTCCCGGAGTACCCCCCACAGAACCCCCCGAGGGACGCGGTCGAATGCCTTTTCCAAGTCCACAAAGCACATGTAAACTGGTTGGGCAAACTCCCACGCACCCTCCAGGACCCTGCTGAGGGTGTAGAGCTGGTCTAGTGTTCCACGACCAGGACGAAAACCACACTGCTCCTCCTGAATCCGAGGTTCGACTATCCGACGGACCCTCCTCTCCAGAACCCCTGAATAGACCTTACCAGGGAGGCTTAAGAGTGTGATCCCCCTATAGTTGGAACACACCCTACGGTCCCCCTTTTTGAATAGGGGAACCACCACCCCAGTCTGCCAATCCAAGGGAACTGCCCCCGATGTCCACGCGATATTGCAGAGTCGCGTAAGCCAACACAACCCCACAACATCCAGAGCCCTAAGGAACTCAGGACGAATCTCATCCACCCCCGGAGCCTTGCCACCGCGGAGCTTTTTAACCACCTCGGCGACCTCAGCACCAGAGATTGGAGAGCCCGACCCAAAGTCCCCAGGCTCCGCTTCCTCAGTGGAAGACGTGCCAGTAGGATTGAGGAGGTCTTCGAAGTATTCCGCCCACCGACTCACAACATCCCGAGTTGAGGTCAACAGCACGCCATCCCCACCATAAATGGTGTTGGTCGCGTACCGCTTTCCCCCCCTGAGACGCCGGATGGTGGACCAGAATCGCCTCGAAGCCGTACGGAAGTCATTCTCCATGGCCTCTCCGAACTCCTCCCACGCCCGAGTTTTTGCCTCAGCAACCACCCGAGCCGCATGCCGCTTGGACTGCCGGTACCTATCTGCTGCTTCCGGGGTCCCACAGTCCAAAAAGGCCCAATAGGACTCCTTCTTCAGCTTGACAGCATCCCTCACCGCCGGCGTCCACCACCGGGTTCGAGGGTTGCCACCACGACAGGCACCAACAACCTTGCGGCCACAACTCCGATAAGCTGCCTCGACAATAGAGGCGCGGAACATGGCCCACTCGGGCTCAATGTCCCCCGCCTCCCTCGGAACGTGTTCAAAGCTCTCCCGGAGGTGGGAGTTAAAGCTCCGTCTTACGGGAGACTCTGCCAGACGTTCCCAGCAGACCCTCACAATACGTTTGGGTCTGCCAGGTCTGACCGGCATCCTCCCCCACCATCGGAGCCAACTCACACCAGGTAGTGGTCAGTTGACAGCTCCGCCCCTCTCTTCACCCGAGTGTCCAGGACATGCGGCCGCAGATCAGATGAGACGACAACAAAGTCGATCATCGAACTGCGACCTAGGGTGTCCTGGTGCCAAGAGCACATATGGACACCCTTATGCCTGAACATGGTGTTCGTTATGGACAATCCATGACGAGCACAGAAGTCCAACAACAGAACACCACTCGGGTTCAGATCAGGGGGGCCGTTCCTCCCAACCACACCCCTCCAGGTCTCACTGTCATTGCCCACGTGAGCGTTGAAGTCCCCCAGCAGAACAAGGGAGTCCCCAGGAGGCGCACCCTCCAATACCCCCTCCAAGGACTCCAAAAAGGGTGGGTAATCTGCGCTGCCGTTCGGCGCATAGGCACAAACAACAGTCAGAGCCCGTCCCCCCACACGTAGGCGAAGGGAGGCTACCCTCTCGTTCACCGGGGTGAACCCCAACGTACAGGCACCGAGATGGGGGGCAACAAGTATGCCCACTCCTGCTCGGCGCCTCTCACCAGGGGCAACTCCAGAGTGGAAGAGTGTCCAACCCCTCTCAAGGAAACTGGTTCCAGAGCCAGAGCCATGCGTTGAGGTGAGTCCGACTATTTCTAGCCGGAACCTCTCAACCTCACACACTAGCTCAGGCTCCTTCCCCACCAGAGAGGTGACATTCCATGTCCCAATGGCCAGCTTCTGTAGCCGAGGATCAGACCGCCAGGGTCCCCGCCCTCGGCCACCACCCATTCCACAATGCACCCGACCCCTTTGGCCCCTCTCACAGGTGGTGAGCCCATGGGAAGGGGGACCCACGTCTCCTCTTCGGGCTGTGCCCGGCCGAGCTCCATGGGTAAAAGCCCGGCCACCAGGCGCTCGCCAACGTGCCCCTCCTCCGGGCCTGGCTCCAGAGTGGGGCCCCGGTGACCCGCGTCCGGGCGAGGGAACATTGTTTCCATTAATTGAACTCATCATAAGGGGTCTTTGGGCTGCGCTTATAATGAATAATGTGTAGTTTAGACAAAAGAATGGCTGGTGGCAGAATGTTCATTCTAGTTTGCAGAAACAGAACATTCCTGCATGAGAAACTAGAAGATCAGTGTCATTGAAAATAATTTTGTCTAGTGACACTTTGATAGCCAAAGAACTGTTGCATAGACAGTTTGCAATACAAGAAGGAAAAGCTTTATGCAACACAAACAAGTCTTTTGGAAGTATGGTAAAAAAAAAACATAAATCTAGCACAATGTATTTGTAGAAAGACTAAAGTCATAAAACCGTTGCTAAAGTTAACCGTGAGAATGAAAGGTCTTGAGTAATCAATAATTCTGTTTGGATAAGCTCCCATGTCAGTTTGAGAAAAGCTTGTTCAGTTTTGCTCAATGTGTCAGTTCAGTCCAAGTGATTTTGTGTCTTAAAGTCATAGGTATGCCAGCAGAAGTTGAGTGAGCTGCATCTGATGTCCTACAGCTGAGTTTGACCTAAATAATTAACTTCAGTTTTGATCCACTGTATGTTGTTCATGTAAAAAAAAAATTAAAAAAATGCATTGCTCATATCGATAATACTGAGTTGAGCAAAGTGTGAAGGTCCTGTAGACCACAACTTGTTAATTAATCTTCTAAGATCAGCTTCATCATTTTACAGACAGGAGAATGTTTTCTATTTGTTAGGAACTGAGTGCCATGTCATGATTAAACAGTTATCTTTTCCAATAGATTGCACGTTGAGACTGCGGCGCCACTCACTCTTTGGACGCTCAAAGTCCGTGCACACAGCTACGGTTCAGAGTGTAAAACCAACAGCTTTGTACTTCATGTCAAGTTGTTTAAATAGAGAAATATGTGGATCAACGTCTATCATGTACAAAGATTTTTGTTTTTCACAAAAAAAGGGGGAGGAGGTCCTGCCCCAAGTGGAGGAGTTTAAGTATCTCGGGGTCTTGTTCACAAATGAGGGAGAACTGGAGCGTGAGATCGATAGGCGGATAGGTGCAGCGTCCGCAGTGAAGCGGGCACTGTACCGGTCTGTCGTGGTGAAGAGAGAGCTGAGTCAAAAGGCAAAGCTCTCAATTTACCGATCGATCTACGTTCCCACCCTCATCTATGGTCATGAGCTTTGGGTTGTGACCGAAAGAACGAGATCTCGGATACAAGCGGCTGAAATGAGTTTTCTCCGTAGGGTGTCTGGACTCTCCCTTAGAGATAGGGTGAGATGCTCAATCATCCGGGAGGGACTTATGCCCCTTTTCCACTTGCTCGGCCCAGAGCGGCTCAGTCTGGTCCGGTCTGGTTCAGTTCGGCTCGGCTCACATGTAGGTTTGTCTCCATTCACTACTGCAGCCCTTCTGTGGGCGGGGTGTAGAATCTCACTCGTCCTACCACGTGGTGGCGGTAGTGTTACCTCAAGCTATTTACTAGCCACCACTAAACATTAGAAGAAGAACACCCTGCAGGACCTTGTCTCACCACCTGTTGGCGGTAATGTCCCTTGAGCTATTTAATGCTCTGATCTTACTTTTATTGCCTTTTCAGCTTGTTTTAAACCCCTGTGTTTTCCATTTTGTTTCTTTATAATAAAGATTATTCTCATATATGCATAAGGATCCTGTTAACATTGCTTAACACATCGATCGCACTGCCCTGTAATCAGTTAAACTATTTTTACAGTAAGGTACAGATTAGGAATTAATTAGGTTTCAATTGGCCCTGTAATATTAAAGGTTAGTATTTCATTAAATTTAAACTGTAATATTTTGTCAGGGATAATTCAAAGTCAAATGCAAATGGATTATTTGGTTTAAACTGTCCCTTAAACATTAAAAGCGTGTTTCCTTAAACGTAAAAACAAAGTATTAATAATTAAATGTTTGTTGATCAGGAAACTCGTTTGGGCATCCAAGAACAGCGTCATCGGGGTTCATGATGACATCTGTGCATCCTTGGAAAAGCTGCTGCACCACGACCCGACATCAGGAAGGATGGATGGATGGATGGATGGGTTGATGTTGACGTCTGTGCATCCTTGGAAAAGCTGCTGCACTACCCATGACACGACATCAGGAAGGATGGATGGATGGATGGATGGCTGTTCAAATCTAATAATCTTTTTTCTTATGATTCTTTAAAGGGCAAATGCAAATGGAAAATTAACTTCCAGTATGTTTTTAAACAAACACTATACTGTACACACTTAACATTGTAAAATATGTTTAGGAAATTATTGTTCAATGACACCACTTAAGAAAAAAAAGTTTATTATGAAAACTAAGCACAAAAATAAATACTGCATACACCTAAATGATTTTTTTCTCGTTGTTTCATGTGCTTCCTCCAGAAGACAAAAGTTGATCAATTCTGGTGTTGACTTCTTCCTTTTAACTGTAAAAAAAGAAAAACATGGTTACCGGTAATTCAGTCTAGAAACAGTTTTATATGTAGATATATTTTATAAGATATATATACATATATCAAATATCTCAGAAACCACAAAGCAGATATTTTTCAAACCAACACAGTGTAATCACTACATGTTTATGTGCATACTGTAAGCTGTTGGAGTTATTTGAATTAAAATTCGATTTTTTTATAGACATAAGTGTGTCGACCTAGCTTCTTTTTTTTCTACTCTTTTTTTTCTACTAGTATTGATCACATATCTTATATCTCAGAAACCACAAAGCAGATATTTTTCAAACCAACTCAGTGTAATCACAACATGTTTATGTGCATACTGTAAGCTGTTTGAGTTATTTGAATTAAAATTCGATTTTTTACGATTCATTTTCGTAGCACATGACAGGTTTGGAAGTACTCAAAACAAATCTATTTAAATCCAGCAGATTTTACCACAACGTGACATTATTAAGGACTTGTTCACCTGAGGAACCCTCGTGGTATAAAGCCAGCTATGAAATATATTTTTTAAGCTTTTATTTAGCTACATTAAAAGAAAGAACGCCGATCGATAGAAATAAAGCCGGCTCACGTGCGCACATGGCGAAACTACTTTTTTGAATCCTGCCGTTTTGACCACTACGTGAATTTATTAAGGAATAGTTCAGCTTAAGACACATCTTTGCTATAGTTTTAAATACAAATAATTGTTTTTACCGTGTTAATCTTGTAAAGTCCTTCCGTGTTTGTTCCCTCGCAGCAGCAGCCACTTCCTCAAACTCCGTGGCAGGAGGCTGGGCTGGAAGTCCACCTCCTCCCCACCGCTCACTCCCCCACGGCTCGCTCGCTTACAGCCGGCCTGGACCCTGCTCTGAGATGGGTCTGGAATGTTGGTGCGGTGCGGCGCACATGTGAGGTGGAAATGCTGTCCAACGCGCTTGGCACGCAAATATGACGTCACAATCGACCCGCGCCACCAAGTGGAAAAGGGGCATTAGAGTAGAACCGCTGCTTCTCCACATCGAGAGGAGCCAGTTAAGGTGGCTCAGGCATCTGGTTAGGATGCCTCCTGGACGCCTCCCTGGTGAAGTGTTCTGGGCATGTCCCACCGGGAGGAGACCCAGAGGAAGACCCAGGACACGCTGGAGGGACTATGTTTCTCGGCTGGCCTGGGAACGCCTTGGGATTCCCCCGGAGGAGCTGCTCCAAGTGGTTGGGGAGAGGGAAGTCTGGGCCTCCTTACTTAGGCTGCTACCCCCACGACCCGACCCCGGATAAGCGGAAGACAATGGATGGATGGATGGAAAAAAAAATTGTGTCTCCTGCAAAGAAGCATCTGTCACTGTCCAAACTTACAACAAAGTCACAACAGTCGTGTAACCGGTCAGTGTCATCCTGTGTCAACATGTTCATGACTGCAGGGCACTTAGTCTTCAGTTAATGTGAGCATATTTTTTTAAAATCAATGTCTACAATATCAATGTGAAGAGTCACATAAGGTTTCTCCCACCTTTTTATAAAAAATTTTATAAAGCATGATGTAGGATATTAGCTCAGTATTAAACCGACACACTTAGTTTCTATAATAATGAAATTGTCCAGATAACCTGACTGAGTGTTAGAGTATAAATCGTAAGCAAACTTCCTCTTTCATGTCAGATCTCATGTTGGGGATTTATGTGTTTAGCAATGCTGAGTAGCAATTTCTGTAATTATAGTGGTTTCCTGTAACAGGAAATGTTCCTTCAGAGTGAAACTTCATCTGTTCTGCTATGAGAATTTTAGAAGTGAAAGACTACAAAAGTCCAATTTTCAGTTGTTGGTGATAAGCTGTGTCTAGGTTCTCTTTCATAATAAATTCCACTATGGACTATAAAATTCATTTTCACATCTGAGTTTCAAAATCATCCAACTTGTCGCCTGACATGTTTGTATGCATCGAGTGCTGAACGACAGCGCATACTGTAAATGATCTACACGTATGCTGGCCTAATGTTTACCTCATTGAACCCCTGGACCCTTACAACACTCATTCGACTTCTTCATCTGCCTGGTTCCAGCTGGGCATAACAAAACCATGACAAGTTCCCTCATCTTCTGATAACTGTACTAGAATAGAAACACTTTGAGTTTTTCAGCTCCCTTGACTGCTGAAACCTCTGCACTCTCTCACAACGTTCACATCAACGTACGTGTTATCTCCAAATTCCCTTTACAACTTAACGTACACTTGCTTGTCTCCCCTGTGACCTTTGACACACCCTTGTTCTCCACATCAACATGAAGTTCTGCTCTCTGGATCTGAGCTGCATTCACACATTCATACATGCATCCACACATTCGCATTCATATCCACCTCTACTCGTCTATCTTACTGCCGCATGGGCAAACAATCAACATACTCATTTCACTCTCGCTCTCTCTCCATTCACAGCTGCATCATGCCTGCAAGCTGGTCATCTACGCCCCGTTGTTTAACTATAAAGCACTTAAAACAGCAACAAACCACTTAAAACAGCAACAAACCCAACCAAGTGCTACTGATATATATTTATAAACCTAATATTGTTAAGAAGCACTAAGTTCTTCTTTCACTTGTTTATTTTAATTCCTGTGTGGGGTGGTGAACATTTAGTTGGGTGTCAAAGTAACACTGAAATGTTTGTTACCATGTGGGTGTGTCCTCTGTGGCAGCCATCTTGTGTTCCAGCTAAAGAGGAAGCCCGCCTCAAACCCAGCTCTTATATAGGAAGTGAGCTGATGAGAGCAGGAGTTTGATTGGTGGAGAACTGAAAATCAAAGTAATCAATTACTGTACAAGCATAATCTGAATAGTAAATTGTTCATTGTTTATTGTTCATTGTTCACCTGTATATGAAATGTTTACTCAATATTCCATTAACAATAATTGTTGATGTTTAGATTGTTTGTGATAATTAACTTTGTTGTCTTTTCCATTCTGGAAGGCTGAGATGACTGGCCAATCTGAATTGAAGGCGGGTCTGACTGGGTATATATAGGAGCGGACTGCTAAGTGGGCGGGAGTCTCTGATTGAAGGCATGCCATGTTGGGAGCTGATGTTGTCTTTGATGCCTGAAAACATTAAACCAGACGTGTTTGTTGCACAGCAAAACCCAATTGATGTCTCCTCTTTTCCATACCACACCTCTCAGTGTAACAGTGGTGTCAGAAGTGGGATTTAGTACGCCTGTGATGTCAAGAAAGCAACAAGTTGTGAGAAGTTGTGTCAAATGAGAGGACCAGGACGTGGAAAGATTTATATGACAAGGAAACTCCTTGCTGACATGGAAGAAGGAGAGATGGGAGGAGCAATTGGGCCAGATCCACCACCTGAAGGAGCCATGGTCGGTGAAGATAATTATGAACCAGTCGTTCAGCCTAAGCAGACTACAATTGGTGCTGTGAGTAGAGACTTTTCTGAACTTGACATCTTTGATGAAATGAGAGAATTTATGCAACATTCAAGGCGAACAGAAGCAAGACTGTTGGAACAGGTTAACCAGTTGAGCAGATATATACCACAGCTGCAACCTAATATTTATATTGAAGATTATGAGACTGACATTACTAGAACAGCGTTTTTCCCAAGGCGAGAAGATAAGCAACTGCCTCCGCTGTCTGCAGTACCTCAAGGAGCCGTTGCTCAACAAACTGAAGCTCCTTCCCCATTTCAACCACCTGCACAGCCTCGGCTGCCTGTTGCACCAGGTGCTCCAGCACCAAGATTGGAACAGGCCCGTGGAGGTGAACCTAGAATGCCTGACTTCAAGGAAGGTGAGGATCCTGAAAGTTTCTTCGTACGATTTGAACGCATCGCTAGAACATGGAGATGGCCACAAGCTGAATGGGCTGCTAGAGTGGTTACATTGTTGACTGGAAAAGCTCTTGAGGCTTATGCTGGCATGGATGAAGAACAGTCTAACTCTTATGATGCCATTAAAGCCGCAGTGTTATACAAGTTTAACGTGACAGAGGAGACCTACAGGTACCGGTTTCGAAGCACCAATATACCAGTGGGAGAGAGTGTATGTGAAACCTATAATCGGATAAAGGGACTCTACAAGAGATGGATGCGGCCTGACAGTCGAAGTAAAGAAGAGATTGGGGAAACAATCATCTTGGAGCAGTATCTGCGTGTGCTTCACCCAGATGTTCGCACATGGGTAATGGAGAACAATCCAGAGACAGGGGAGGATGCAGCAAATCTGGCTGAACGTTACCTGGCTGCTCACCGAGAACCTTCAAAGCCAAGGATAGCGGTGGGGAGACAAAGGTTTGTGGAGGTAAAACCTCCACAGGCAACTAATGTTGATAACTTGGACACTAAGGGTGGTAAGAAACCTATAAACTCCAATCTAAGGTATTACCTCCTTGGAAGAGAGTTTACTCTTCAAACTGATCACAGACCATTGAAATGGATGCACTCCAAGCAGCATCAGAATGCTCGAATACTACGCTGGTGTCTTGCCCTCCAGCCATACCAGTTCACTGTACAGCATTGTCCAGGTAAGAAAAACCTTATTGCTGACTACCTTTCTCGTTTGCCTGAGATGTCTAGACCAGAGGGGGAGGAAGTGAGTAAATGTTAAGAAGCACTAAGTTCTTCTTTCACTTGTTTATTTTAATTCCTGTGTGGGGTGGTGAACATTTAGTTGTGTGTCAAAGTAACACTGAAATGTTAGCTACCATGTGGGTGTGTCCTCTGTGGCAGCCATCTTGTGTTCCAGCTAAAGAGGAAGCCCGCCTCAAACCCAGCTCTTATATCCACGTTATTCCTACGCCCCATGACGCTTTGCGCGAAATGTGCACACGACTTCCGGTTGACCGGAAACACCGTTTGTTTACATGCGAGTAATACAGTTGAAGACAGTCCAAACTTTGTTGTTTTAGTTCATTAAAAATGTGGGAACACCACTCGTTTTGTTAAAAGAGGAGGGACAAATAAAAAGAAATTACAGATGTTACCTGATCGCGCAGACATAATTTAAAAATACATAAATAGCGAACGCGTTTGCTCCGGCCTCTCGGCTAAGGTTTGTTAGCAGCTATCTCGGCTAAAAATACCGGTCGCGTCTGAGATCTATCGTTTTAAGACAGTAAATCTTCCAAAACTCTCATTAATAAACCCTCCCCGAATAAAAAGATGTTACCTGATCGCGCAGACATAATTTAAAAATACATAAATAGCAACGCGTTTGCTCCTGTCTCTCGGCTAACGTTTGTTAGCAGCTATCTCGGCTAAAAGTCACGGTGTTCTGTAACACCGGTCGCGCCTGACATATATCATTTTAAGACAGTAAATCATCCAAAACTCTCATTAATAAACCCTCCCTGAATAAAAAGAAATTACAGATGTTACCTGATCGCGCAGACACAGCCATAGAGTAGGATGCAGGAACACTCTTTCTTTGTTTTGGGTCCGTGTTGAAAACACTGTTGTTTTAGCCAAAGATTTAGCTTGGTCCGGTTGTTGGTGCAGCCGCGAACAGCACAGCAGGTACCTGAACCCCGGTAGGACATTTCAGTAAACGTTCCGTTTAAACAAAAGCTGTGTTTGCTCCGATAAAATGAATGAAAATAACCCTGATGCATGCTCAATAATCAAAATGAATGAAAATAACTTTCAAAAACACCCGCAATCCATACTCCGCCTATGGAATACAGGCACTTCCGATGTCGGACAGGAAGTACAATGCACATTCGTTTCTACAGTGACACCCCCAAGAATAAGGTGGATAGGAAGTGAGTGAGCTGATGAGAGCAGGAGTTTGATTGGTGGAGAACTGAAAATCAAAGTAATCAATTACAAGCATCATCTGAATTGTAAATTGTTCATTGTTTATTGTTCATTGTTCACCTGTATATGAAATGTTTACTCAATATTCCATTAACAATAATTGTTGATGTTTAGATTGTTTGTGATAATTAACTTTGTTGTCTTTTCCATTCTGGAAGGCTGAGATGACTGGCCAATCTGAATTGAAGGCGGGTCTGACTGGGTATATATAGGAGTGGACTGCTAAGTGGGCGGGAGTCTCTGATTAAAGGCATGCCATGTTGGGAGCTGATGTTGTCTTTGATGCCTGAAAACATTAAACTAGACGTGTTTGTTGCACAGCAAAACCCAATTGATGTCTCCTCTTTTCCACACCACACCTCTCAGTGTAACAAATATATTATACAACTTAACCTAAAGCTAATATATTATACAACTTAATATATTTATAAATTTAAACTCTATTTCTCCAAACCGAGGCTGTGCATAGAGCTATCTACAACAGATAAGATACCATTTGTTCCTGGAGCAAAGTAACAAACATCTACCAGGTGTCTACTTTAAAGAGAAGGCACAATTTTATCTGTCTACGTACAGACGTTTAAATATCTACCTGAGCCAGTACATGCTTTTCATGCACTTTAAATCTCTGATCAGCGCCTCCTACAAGGCCTTCATTCTTCCTTGTCACACATATATAATAGGTATGAATCTGTGTTTAGTTGGCAGGAATCTGCATTTTGTTATTTAGTACTACATTTGTGTGAACAAAATCAGCTGGAAATGTTTCAAACAAACTGGACCAACACTTTGGATTTTTAAATCCGAAGGCAAAAGTGATTTCAGATTCAGTAAAATCGTAACAATTAATATCCAAATAGAAGTTTTCAAAAACAAACAAAACAATCCTGTTGTCATCAGTGCTAGGTATCCATGCATTTCTTTCTTCTTGCACCTCTGAAACACTCATGTGCATCAATCAATCATGTCACTCAGACATGTGTGCAGGGAGTCACACAGTGCTTTCACAAACTCACACGTTTTAGCAGGGAGAAAGCACAGGCGTGCAGAAACGTGCAATGGGGGGCCACGAGCACCACGGGCACACACAAACACAAACTCACATACGCTTAGGTGAAATCCAGAAAGCTACTTGCCGACACCCACAGAAATGGAGGGCCGCAGTAGAACACCACATAAACACACTCACACAGCCAGGTACAGAAAAGTAGACAGCAGGCTTGCACGGGTTGGGGCCAAAATGTCCACAGATAACATAATCAGATAAGATCAGAGGAGTAGAGCTGTGCACACACACACACACACACACACACACACACACACACACACACACACACACACACACACACACACACACACACACACACACACACACAGAGAGGAGTTTGATCCACATACATACTCACATAAACACACACACACACACACACAGAGTTGGATCCACACATATACACGTAAGACAAATAAACTCAACACGACGAATAAGGTCAACACGACACATGAACTCAAACATGACTCAGAAGCTCAAACATGACAAGTGAACTCAAAATAACGAACAAACCAAAACACGACTCATAAACTCAAACAAGACACATAAACTCAAACAAGACTCAGAAACTCAAACACGACACATAAACTCAAACAAGACACATAAACTCAAACAAGACTCAGAAACTCAAACACGACAAGTGAACTCAGAATAACGAACAAACCAAAACACGACTCATAAACTAAAACAACAGACATGAGCTCAAACAAGACTCAGAAACTCAAACACGACAAGTGAACTCAGAATAACGAACAAACCAAAACACGACTCATAAACTAAAACAACAGACATGAGCTCAAACAAGACACATAAACTCAAACAAGACTCAGAAACTCAAACAAAACTCATAAACTTACATACGACACATCTTTCCCTGCTGAATTCTCATTCGTGTCCAATAAAGGCCCTGCCAACTTAGCCTTACAAAAAATGGTCCTGGCTTAACTCCTCACTTTCACATACAGAAGGTCTTGACCCCGACAGATAAGCTCGTGTTCACCATAGTCTTATCTCTAGAAAATAGGAATCTCACTTACAAATCGGAAAGTCTTGAATTCAGAGTGAACTAGTTCTGTACCGTATTATCCGATGTAAAAGGAATTCCAGTTTATACTCACTTCTTGTCAAGTGTGTGATGTCCATGTAGATATCCGCCAATCTGCCACAATGACTCAATTCAGACCTAAAAAGCTGGCCTGGCCAGGAACGATCGACCTCCCAGGGCTGTCAAATATGCCATGCGCATGGGCTTTCAGCTCGCCTTCATCGAAGACCACCGTAAGGTAGGTATGGGGATAGGAGGGTCACGGCACCATTTAATGATGGGTTTTATTTCAACCCTGCAACCCTTAAAGAAATGATCACACAAGAGACAATAATCAGTTATTTGGCTTTTGCAAAAGGGGACATCACCTCAGTAGTGTGTGAGAACGAAGCCCAAGGTTCTGAGATTTGCGTAGCCTTTTATTCACTTAGAGGGTGGGTGGCAACAGGTTCAAAGTACAAACACTTTTCAGTTGTGGCAGTTTTCGTCTTGAATAACAACTGCAAGGTTAATCGTAGACTGGAACATTCTGTTTGGTTTCCAGTCAACATGACCTTCTGTTAGATTGCTGGTCAGGACAAGTAGATAAAAAGATGCTTGCATAGGCACTATAAAGTCTAAGTGTACATGCACTAATAGAGTCTAAACATTGAAGTACATGAGAGAATACAAGTTCCAAATGATCATCCATCCATCCATCCATTTTCGTCCGCTTATCCGGGGTCGGGTCGCGGGGGTAGCAGCCTAAGTAGGGAGGCCCAGACTTCCCTCTCCCCAGCCACTTGGAGCAGCTCCTCTGGGGGAATCCCAAGGCGTTCCCAGGCCAGCCGAGAAACATAGTCCCTCCAGCGTGTCCTGGGTCTTCCTCTGGGTCTCCTCCCGGTGGGACATGCCCGGAACACCTCACCAGGGAGGCGTCCAGGAGGCATCCTAACCAGATGCCCGAGCCACCTCAACTGGCTCCTCTCGATGTGGAGAAGCAGCGGCTCTACTCCGAGTCCCTCCCGGATGACTGAGCTTCTCACCCTATCTCTAAGGGAGAGTCCAGCCACCCTGCGGAGAAAACTCATTTCAGCCGCTTGTATCCGAGATCTTGTTCTTTCGGTCACAACCCAAAGCTCATGACCATAGATGAGGGTGGGAACGTAGATCGATCGGTAAATTGAGAGCTTTGCCTTTTGACTCAGCTCTCTCTTCACCACGACAGACCGGTACAGCACCCGCTTCACTGCGGACGCTGCACCTATCCGCCTATCGATCTCACGCTCCAGTTTTCCCTCATTCGTGAACAAGACCCCGAGATACTTAAACTCCTCCACTTGGGGCAGGACCTCATCCCCGACCCGGAGAGGGCATGCTACAAAATGATCCAAATTATCAATATAGGAAATACTCTTACATAAACAAATAAAAGACATGCCTCTGTCGGCAAGAACTGTTCACGATTGTACCATCATGATGGCAAATAAAATTGAGGCAACACAAGTGACGGACATGAACGCAGCTACATTCTTTTCTCTCGCTTTGGATGAGTCAACAGATGTAAGCCATATATCCCAGTTCAGCGTGATTGCAAGATATGCTGTCGGTGACACACTACGTGAGGAAAGTCTTGCTGTTTTGCCTCTAAAAGGGACAACAAGATGGGAGGATTTATTCAAAACTTTCACTGAGCTCACTAAAGAAAAAAATCTACAGATGGACAAACTTATTTCAGTGTGTACTGATGGTGCTCCGTGCATGGTGGTGAAAAACAGAGGATTTGTAGCACTGCTTCGTGAACATGAAGAGAGACCCATCTTAAGTTTTCACTGCATCCTACATCAGGAGGCGCTTTGTGCTCAGATCTGTGGCGAGCAGCTTGGTGAGGTGATGTCGCTGGTCATTCAGGTGGTCAACTTTATTGTTGCCCGAGCTTTAAATGATCGCCAGTTTAAAGCACTGCTGGAAGAAGTTGGGAGTAATTATCCTGGTCTGCTCCTGCACAGCAATGTGCGCTGGTTGTCAAGAGGGAAAGTGCTCAGCCGTTTTGCAGCTTGTCTGAGCGAAATCCAGACTTTTCTTGAAATGAAAAACATTGTGCATCCTGAATTAGCTGACACTGAGTGGCTCCTGAAGTTCTACTATCTTGTGGACATGACTGCACATCTGAACCAGCTCAATGTGAAAATGCAAGGTGTTGGAAATACAGTCTTATCTCTTCAACAAGCAGTGTTTTCATTTGAAAACAAGCTACAACTCTTTATCGCTGACATTGACACAGGTCGTTTACTACACTTTGAAAAACTGGGAGAGTTTAAAGATGCATGCACAGCAAGTGACCCTGCTCAACATCTGGATCTTCAGCAGCTAGCGGGCTTCACATCTAATCTGCACTCATTCAAAGCACAGCTTTGGAGAATTTCGTGAGCGCACTCGTCTTTTTAAGTTCATCACCCATCCACACGAGTGTGCAGTGGACAGCACCGACATAAGTTACATCCCCGGTGTCTCCATCAGAGAGTTTGAGCTACAAGCTGCTGACCTGAAGGCCTCAGACATGTGGGTGAACAAGTTCAAGTCACTGAATGAAGATTTGGAAAGACTTGCACGACAGCAAGCAGAGTTGGCGAGCCAACACAAGTGGGGAGAAATGAAAAAACTTCAACTCGCTGACCAGCTGATTGTCAAAACTTGGAATGCGCTGCCCGTCACATACCACACACTGCAGCGTGTGAGTATTGCTGTACTGACCATGTTTGGCTCTACATATGCATGTGAGCAGTCTTTCTCACATCTAAAGAACATTAAGACCAACCTACGATCACGTTTAACGGATGGAAGTCTCAACGCCTGCATGAAGCTTAACCTCACTACATATCAACCAGACTACAAGGCCATCAGCAAAACCATGCAGCACCAGAAGTCACATTAATGGTAAGAAATACTTTATTTATCACTGTTAACAACAGCATAACAATGTTATTAAAAAGCATTCAGAGACTTATTGTACTTTAAAAGTGTTGGGCTTACATAAAATGTACACATTTACTTGTTTTTAGTTTTAAAAATATTGTACGGCTCTCACGAAATTACATTTTAAAATATGCAGCGTTTATGGCTCTCTCAGCCAAAAAGGTTCCCTACCCCTGAGCTAGAGAATGGGCTCTTTGCACGTACGGCGCTGACGTCACATCCGCCTGACCGAAATGCAGCTCGCTAGCTTCTGCTTTGAGGAACTATGACAGCTAGGAAAGATAAACTCGTGTTTCAGAAGCAAGTTAAACATTATCACGAACACTGTTGTGTCCCTAAGTGCACGGCATCTTCAAAGTATAATGGTCTTTTAAGTTTCCACTGATTTTTCTTTTTTTTGGGGGGGGGGATTCTTTTAAGCTTCCAAGGATGATCCTCCAGACACAGAAAATTGCACGCCTGCGAGTTCACATTGAGCGTGCAATCTGAAGGGATTGCGTATATACACATATATGTGTATATACACATAATATTGTTGATAGCGGGATATCAACAATTGATATCCCGTGGCTCCTATGAGTGACTTGCAGAGAACTCGAAATGTGCATCGGGATATGCTGAAGGCTCGGGTTGGGCCAGAGCCCACACCTGCACCCCTGCAGTCACAACCTGCCTTGCCTACAAGGGAGTTGGATGACTCTCTGGAGGATGATTTGTGCTTGTTGATCTGATATTTCTGTACCTTCTAGCTCCACAGCCCCAGGGTTGCTTCCACCGGTCGCTTTAGGAAACGGTCACCCTGTTCAAACTTCTGAGGCAGTTCTTCCATCTTTGTGTCGTACTGCTCGTTTAAGGGCAGGACAGCATTTGAATGTCCGTCACCTTCCTCGACCTGTGGTTTGTGCTGCAGGATCTAGACAGCCAGTTTCCAACACACAGTTTGCCATTTTTCACCCCTGGTGCTGAAGTGTGCAGGTCCATCGTCTGGGCGACGATGCAACATCGGAGGTAGAATGTGGTGAGATGGTGTTCCACTTCTCGCCCCCCTTCTACTCTGTGGACCAGGTGCAGCACACCGTTGATTGATGGGTGGGGGAGATGCCTTTATAGTTGGGCAGGCTGCTGCGGGGTGCGTGTATCTTCAATAAATCAATCAATCAATCAATCAATCAATTTATTCACTTGATTAAAAATCATCAGTTTACAAACACATTCTCTGACAACACATATTTACATGAGTGAAGAGGGAGCAGGAAGAAGAAATTTTTGAATAGACCTTCCCCCTTTCTCAATAATTACAAAAATGTCATGGCCGTAAACATTAAATTAACAAAACAAGTTGCAAACAATCTATAAACAAAAACATACATACTTTCAACCTTGGCTCTCGACGGAGGCAGTCGCTAGTCCTTTCCTCTCCCGTCCTCCCCCCCCCCTGCTGCTGCCTGCAGCTCCTCAGCAAAGCACCTCGAACGCAAATTAAGATGGATTGGAGGTTTGGGCATTCGATTCTACGAACAAGATTTCTACAGAAGAAAAGGCACAAGGGGAGCCAGTCCACCCTCACAGAGTGACGAAGAGGATACGCCATGGATTCCTGTGGGTGTGGATGGTGTGCGTCTCGCTCTCTGTGCTGTGCTCTGTGGAGGTGAAGAATCTGGATTATATTGGATTACGATGGCAGCGCTTTGCTTTTTGGCGTTTGTGGAGCACTGGCCTATCGCAAAAGAGGGAGACTTCAGCAGGACTTAATGCCTGGAGCACCCGACGTCTGGTCTGCGCGGTGACCTCGAGAAATCAGCTGTTTGCGAGCTTATCCAGAGGGTGAACAGATCACCCTCGGATTGGGACTCTGGACGCTGTGGTCAACATCTGAGGTCAGAGCTTGGATCAGTGGAAAAAGTCCCGAATTGGATCACTTGGAACAGAGTCGCCCTTACAGACTGAAGGCTGCAGAAATTACAATGTGAGCCTGAAGTGAAAATATTTGTCAATTCTTATCTGACTCCCTTGGAAACAGCCTTGAAAAAGGCTGGATATCTAATTTCTCCTGAGATGTGCTCTACTGTGGACAAAACAGCTGCTCCACTTGTCTTGTCTGCTACCCCCCCCCCCCGGAGAACTTTTCTATGAGCGTTATCGGAGGCATCTGGAATGTCTCATGGACAGAATCCTCCCTGCCTCAGTCTCAACATGCAACATGTAACTGTCTTAAATGTGCTTATTGGTATAGTTTTTACTGTGTCATGCGGTGTCTTGGCAGACAAAATGTGATACATTTTTTTAATACCAACGCTGTGACCCTCATGGTACTTTCCTTTTTTCACACCTTTGACCTTCATCCCGAGACGGATGAGAGAGGCCGCGCTGAAGAACATGTCATGTGTTCTGAATAAGCAGCAGCTTTACACACTCACTCCATCTTCAGGATGACTGTGCATACATATTCACGCTGTATTGGTGAAAACTGGTGCAATGTTAATAAAAGCTCTTGAATCTTGAATCTTGAATACATAACAATATATCACTCTTCCCATTAACAACTCAAAAGTGTATAAGAGTTAATCATTCTTTTTTTATAAAGTTTATTGAATTGGTTTATTGTAGAGCAATTTTTAAACTCCTCATACAAACTGTTCCTTAGTTTTACTCCATGCACCGAAATGCACATTTGTTTTAAAGTAGTACGCACAGTTTTACTTTTGAAATCATACTTCCTTCTGTTAGTTCTATCATAAGAGCTTAAGACAAAGAGCTTTTGTAAATTAAATGGCAATAATCTCTTTCTAGCTTTAAGCATAATAACATTTTTAAATTAACCAGATCCTTTAGTTTCAAGATATTTGATAGAATAAACAATTTATTTGTATGTTCTCTAGTGTCCACTTTATATAAAATTCTCATGATTTTATCTTTGTTTCCTTCACTACAGTCGGCTGCTTTATTTTTGCTTGTGTTCTTGATCTGCTCATCTGAGATCGTAAGTGCCAGTTTTTCAATCAGTGACTGGGATCGTGTTGGGTTTTTTGGGTGTTACACCTGTCGTGCGTTTCTGCAGCGTTGCTCTGCTGGCGTTGCCGGCTGTGGCTGGGGGTTGTTGTGGCGTGCGGCTTCCTTGTAATCCTCGCCTGCTGACCTGCTTCCTCCCTGGTCTGGTTGTGTTTCCACCTCTGGGTAAGCTACCTGCGATTTAGACTTTAATTTATTTCTGAATCCACAATAATGGGTTTTCTGTTTTAGGCACCTGATTTCACTGTTTTGGAGTTGCAGCGCTGTGGACACTCTGCTGTCTTGTCCTGTCTTTTCCATGGTCGTTCGGCCCGCTCTCAACGAACCCTGTACTGGTCGGACAGGTGGTGTGGTCAGGGCATTACATATATGACTCCGTTGAAAGAGCATTTGGAACTGGAAGACAACGACTGATTATGGTCTGAAGTGTCTTCCATTATTTCTGAGTCTTCCTGTTTTACAAGGACCGAGTGGTGGGCTTGAATTCTTCTTTTTATTAGGAAAGAACTCTTTTACAGGGACTCAGTGGTGGACACGAAACCTCAGTTTTAAAGAAAATTGTTTTTATGAAACTGTTTAAATAAATATTGTAAATTTGCAGAAGTCTGTGTTCTGGTGTATATTTTAAAAGAGCAAGAGCTCCACCTTCTGGTCACATACTGTTAGGCATAAATTAGCTTCAGTTTTGTTAATAAGTGCTTATTCTCCCCTACAAACAGTGTTTGTGCTTTTTAACAATTAACCAAGTCAAACGATGGCAGAAAAGAGAAAAAAAATGACATCCAATCATTTTTTAGACCAGGAACATGTCAAATAAGGAAGAAATGAAGTTAATACAAGTTTCTAAAAAAAGGCACAAGTTTTTATGACATTATTTCATCATTGTGTTAGGAAAAGCAACAGAGAACAGACCTGGATGCAGAGAGGGAGAGACAGTCAGACAGAGTCATAGAATCACAGGTAAGTTTAAATTTAATGCACTAATAAAGGCACTTTGACGGGAAGGTTCTCAGTCATCCATTAATTTGCAAAAAATTAATGGATGACTGAGAACCTTCCCTTCCAAATCTTCCAAAAAAGTTATGAAAAACAACTTTTATTCTAGGAGACAGGCTGTTCGGAGCCAGGGAGAGTGGTGGCAAGGACAGAACCAGGGAAAGAGTCAGAGCCTTCAAACACCAGCACAAGAAACAAGGGAACGGCAGGACAGGATGACCATGTTGCCAGCACAAGCGCAGGATGCTTAAGTTCAGACCCAAGTGACTGTACAAAGCCTTACCAGCCACATCCCACATGCATTGACAAACAAACCCTTGATAGTGGAAAAACACTATCATTTCAAGAGAAATGGTTTGTTGACTTTCCTTGGTTGCATTACAGTCCAACATTTATAGGTGTCTTGTGGTTTTTATTGCAGCCAAGGATTTTCAAATGAGTCGCTGCTGGGACAAAAACCAGATGCTGCATTTATTAGTACAGGCTTCAGAAACTGGAAAAAAGCCATTCAGAAATTTACATTGCATCAAAACTCCCAAGTTCATCATCATCATGTGACTGTGAGAGCACATCGGCAGAACCCAGTTGCTGTCCAGTTATCAAGCACATGGGGTAAACAGCAGGAGGTGGCACGGCATCGTTTACAAAAAAATATTAGTTCTGTTAGACACTTAGCAAGACAGGGACAAGCCTTTAGAGCAGGGGTGTCAAAGTCAAATACACAGAGGGCCAAAAAAAACAAAGCCAAGGGCCGGACTGGTTCAATGTTTATTATAAGGGAGTGATATAAGATTTTTTTCTTCTTTCTGCACTCTTTTCATTCAATGTTTTCTTTTTGATGAATTTGTTTTATTTTGTCTTCAGCCTCTGAGGTTTTGTTTTTCAGGGAGAACACGTCAGAAACGGAACAATGAGGAAAATAAAAACGTGTGTGGCCCTCGCAGTCTATCCAGTCCTCAAACCGGAGCCAAACAACAAAATGATGAAAACTGGGATTTTAATCAAATAAATAACTTTTAGTCCCGTTTGTAAACGGAAATCCTGTATTGGATGTTTACTGCATGAAAGAATAGCGTGCGCTCTCAGGACATGGTTACCTGCAGTGTTCCATCAGTGAGGACTGAACTAGACAAAAGGACCTTCTTCTGCTCTGCTCCTGTTTCCTGGAATATCTTACAAAAAGATCTGAAGCTGTAGACATTGACCTCTCTAAATGGCTTCAACATTTAATTTTTATTAAATTTATTCATTTTAAATACAACACAAGATCAATCTCACATTTGAGACCGTACAGTATAAAAATAAAATGAAGGGATGCAAACAGAAGAAAAAAATCTATTTTTTCTGCCCCCTATTACAAAGATAATTCAAACAACACACGCACGCACGCACGCACGCACACACACACACACACACACACACACACAAAGTTAAGTTCCTGGCAAGAACCAATGCAGACATGGTCCTGTTTTTACGTTTCAATGCTACGTTATAATCTAGATGTTTTTTTTCCCGCAAATTTTTTCCTTTTGACTGACCTTTTGGTTGCCATTTTTTATTTGTAAAAAAAAAATCTGTATGCCTCTTTTATGATTGTATATTGTTGTCGTTGTCATCACTTTGTTGAAATCAGGTCTCTCTTTTAAATGAGTCCTCGAGGCTCAATGGGATTAACTTGAAGAAATAAAGGTTGAATGAGAAAAAAGTGAAAAAGATACAAAACTCAGTCAAGGAGAAATAAAATGCAACATAAAGGAAATAAAGCTCTGCTAGAGGTGGCAGCCCCCCCTCCCCCCAAAATGCATATTGTAGTGTTGAAGGCAATTAAAACTAGTTTTTGTAGAACTTAGTGCCTTTATTAAACGCTTCACAACAGACACGAACTACAATACACCGAGAGCACGTTTTCCTTCAGCCTCTTCATCATAATCATCATCATTACTAGGCATGTAACGAGATCTCGTTGTACGAGATCTCGCGATATTAAACTCCCGCGATATCTCTCGTTGAGAGGTAACGTTGTCTCGCGAGATGCTAATGCTAGCGCTAGCAGAGCCCCTAGCAAGTCAGCGTCACGGACAGCATGGCTTCGCCGGATGAAGTTGCTATAGAAGACGCCCCAACTACTGATGGAGGGTGCCGCAGACGAGACGCCTCTACATTGATGGAGTGTCCCAAACTGCCGACGCTGCCCCGAATGTAAAGACACGCGTGTAAACACCGGTGTGACCGGTGTTGCCAGATAGAGTCCCACCCACCCAAAGCACTCTTTACCCGCAAAAGGCAGAAGGAAAATCGCGGTGAACCGCCCAATCTGGCAACACTGGTGAGTGACGGCTGCAGATTCAGCGCTGTTTATGTTCAATTTTTGGAAAGTCCTGCGTGAATATCTATTTTTTTTAACAAAGTTGAACGTTCTAAGGTCTAAGGAGATTCGATCAGTAAAATGAAGACATGTTAAAACAGAATAAAAGCCTTTTTGCGGCATAAAACCGATCTTTGAAGTTTTCTTGAACTAATGTTAAAATCTCGTCTCGTTCTCGCGAGATCTGTGATTTTCTCGTCTCGTCTCGTGAGTTTTGTGTATCGTTACACCCCTAATCATTACCCTTTCTCCCCTTTTCCTCTTCATTTCTTATCCCGCAGCCCCACCTAGTGGCATGAGCACCACACAACACAACACATATGTGCTGTACTGTAATCTGTTTTTAATTGTGCTTGCTGGAAGAGTTTTTTGATGTCTCAAATCGTGTCCTGATAGACAAGATGTGAAAGATCTTTTTTGTAATAACACTATCTAACCTCATGGTTCTTCCCCCTTTTTATATCTAAGATTATTATTCTGATAAAGAACAAGATGGCCGCGCTGATAAAATTAGCTGCAGCTTCGTATACTTAGCCCATCTTTCGGGCAACTGTGCGTACATGTTCTTGCTGTACCTCGGTGCAATGATAATAAAGCTTATTCTGTTTCTGATTCTGAAAATGAGTGAAAGATGACAAAAACAACTGGAAGAAGAAAGAAAAGGCCAATGGTTTTATAGAATTCAACAACAAACAGGAGAAATGAGGAGATCTGAAAGAAACAGGAGGAGGAAACATCACATCACGTCTCAGATTTGGACACACAGGATTGAACAGAACATTATTCATAACAGGGAAGCATCATAAATGTGACTACTGTGGAGAAGATGAGACCATAGAACATGAGTTATTGAACTGACAGAAATACAGACATGAAAGAAGTCAACTGATGAACAGTCTCACTGAAATCAAAGAAAGATTTGATACAGTTGAATTATTGCACAATTCAAAAGATAATGGTGCTCAGGTTTTAATAAAATATCTGAAACAGACCTGTTTGTCTGAAAGAATAGTTATTTACCCATGAATTAATATTCATTAATTTGTTTGTTTGTTTGCATTGTTTCAGTCCACCTCCTCACCAGTTTATGGTGGTTATGCACCAAATTGTTGATTGCCAACGACCAATGTCGTGTAACAGGGTTGTTGTTCAAATAATTTTTATCAGAATGCACCATCTTTATAATATTTTTCTTGTTTTGCAGAAAAGTTTATCTAGTATTTATTAGAAATGTTTATTTTAATCTTTGGGGAAACTGTTTCATATTTTCCATGCAATCCAAGTTCCTTTTGTTTGTGTAGTGACGTCGCCCCCTGGTGTTTTTATTTTTTATTTATTTATTTATTTATAAAAAGACAAGTACAAAAAAAAACTTACAATGTCAAACATGGCTCGAGACTTAAGGCATGCATAGCACAAAAGAGAATAAAGGCACATAAACAAAAACAAAAATGTGTTTTGGGCAGCTTACAACAGAAATTCGTTACAGATTGTTTTAGTTTTTAAAGCTTTGGCATTAGTACAATACTTTAAAGTAGATAAGTAAGAGGAAATATAATTAGAAAACACTATAAATCTAGGTTTTAGCAAGGAGAATTTACAACTGTGGATGTAAAATTTGGCTAAGAGTAGTATTAAATTTACAACAAAAACTTTCTTACTTGAAATATTTGGACAAAAGAAACCAAACAGTATAATTTTAGCGTCAAATGGTAGGTCAATTTCTAACTTTCTATTTACATACATGAAAATGTCTTTCCAGAACAGCTGAGTATGAGAACAGTCCCAGAAGAGATGGATGATGGTCTCCTCAGAGCTGTGGCAGAGTGAACACATTGGGTCTACGTTTGGACGGTACTTGGAGATTATATAGTTTACAGGATAACATTTATGCAGAATCTTTAGGGACACTTCTCGAATCTTATTAGTTATAAAGTATTTTCTAGGTAACAACCAAACATCTTTCCAACAGATATCATTAAATAAATTATCCCAGAAGAATATAGAAGCAGGTTTACTAATACATTCTCTAATTATTAATTCTCTAATACATTTGTTATTTGTTTTTTCACTTAAAAAAGGGTCAGAGTTACCAATGAATAATTCTTCAGTTAAATAGTTTGTGCTGTTGTGTACAGGATTTGACATCAACATTTTTACACCAGATGGAATTGCATCAAAGACAATTGCAAATTCTTTTGGTAGTACTGGAAAGTTATACGTAGTTAAAAATTCACTGTAAGAGTAAGTGTTGCCGTCTTTGTTGAATAACTGATGTACATGAACTATTCCTCTGTCAAACCAATTTTTAAAGAAAATAGATTTATGTTTAAAACAAATGTCTTTGTTATTCCAGATATAGTATTTGTGTGGAGAGAAATTGTGTTTGTGAACCAGAGTCCAGCACAAAAACAGCTGTTTGTGGAAGTTGGAGAGTTGGGTGGTTTGTCTTTTATTTTAAGGTGTAATTACAACATTGACAAAATTCCGCCCCCTGGTGGTGGCTGCTGCTAAATATGTGGACATGACGTCACCAGCTCGGCCTCTTTGTTTTCCTTCGTGTTGAGAAGCTACATCTGGATTTAGCTCGATGATTTATTTAAATTACTGATGAAAAAAGACTTCTCGTGAGTCAAATACTTTATTCTGTGATTTAGTTCCAAGCTGCTGCTGCCAGAGGCTTGTAACACTGCAGCTTCTTGTCTGTGGAGAGGAAGTTAGTTCACTCTGTTAGCATCTGTTAGCATGTAGCTGTTAGCATGTGTAGCTGTTAGCATGTGTAGTTGTTAGTATCTGTAGCTGCTAACAAATGTAGCTATTAACGTATGTAGCTGTTAACATGTTAGTATCTGTAGCTGTTAGCGTCTGTAGCTGTTAACATCTGCAGCTGTTAACGTCTGTAGCTGTTAACATCTGTAGCTGTTAGTATCTGTAGCTGTTAACATCTGTAACTGTTAACATCTGTAACTGTTAACATCTGTAACTGTTAACATCTGTAGCTGTTAACATCTGTAGCTGTTAACATCTGTAGCTGTTAACATCTGTAGCTGTTAGTATCTGTAGCTGTTAACATCTGCAGCTGTTAACGTCTGTAGCTGTTAGTATCTGTAGCTGTTAACATCTGTAGCTGTTAACATCTGTAGCTGTTAACATCTGTAGCTGTTAACATCTGTAGCTGTTAACATCTGTAGCTGTTAACATCTGTAGCTGTTAACATCTGTAGCTGTTAACGTCTGTAGCTGTTAACATCTGTAGCTGTTAGCATCTGTAGCTGTTAACATCTGTAGCTGTTAACATCTGTAGCTGTTAACATCTGTAGCTGTTAACATCTGTAGCTGTTAACATCTGTAGCTGTTAACATCTGTAGCTGTTAACATCTGTAGCTGTTAACATCTGTAGCTGTTAACATCTGTAGCTGTTAATCTGTAGCTGTTAACATCTGCAGCTGTTAACGTCTGTAGCTGTTAACATCTGTAGCTGTTAGTATCTGTAGCTGTTAACATCTGCAGCTGTTAACGTCTGTAGCTGTTAGTATCTGTAGCTGTTAGTATCTGTAGCTGTGGGACGGCCGTGGTGTAGTGGTAATGGCAGTCGTCCCCCGATCGGAAGGTTGGAGGTTCGAATCCCGGTTCCTCACACCATGTGTCGTTGTGTCCCTGGGCAAGACACTTAACCCAGAGTTGCTCCCGGTAGGACTGGAAGGCGCCTTGCATGGCAGTCGCCGCTACCGGTGTATGAATGTGTGTATGAATGGGTGGATGGTTGGTATTGTAAAGCGCTTTGGGGTCCCTCACAGGGGGCTGGAAAGCGCTATATAAATAAGCTCCATTTACCATTTAACATATGCAGTTGTTAACGTCTGTAGCTGTTAAAATCTGTAGCTGGTAACATCTTTAGCTGTTAGCGTCTGTAGCTGTTAGCATCTGTAGTTGTTAACATCTGTAGCTGTTAGCATCTGTAGCTGTTAACATCTGCAGTTGTTAACGTCTGTAGCTGTTAACATCTGTAGCTGGTAACATCTTTAGCTGTTAGCGTCTGTAGCTGTTAGCATCTGTAGTTGTTAACATCTGTAGCTGTTAGCATCTGTAGCTGTTAACATCTGCAGTTGTTAACGTCTGTAGCTGTTAACATCTGTAGCTGGTAACATCTTTAGCTGTTAGCGTCTGTAGCTGTTAGCATCTGTAGCTGTTAACATATGTAGCTGTTAACATCTGTAGCTTAGCATCTGTAGCTGTTAACGTCTGTAGCTGTTAACATCTTTAGCTGTTAGCATCTGTAGCTGTTAACGTCTGTAGCTGTTAACGATTTTAGCTGTTAGCATCTGTAGCTGTTAGCATATGTAGCTGTTAACATCTGTAGCTGTTAATCTCTGTAGCTGTTAACATCTGTAGTTGTTAGCGTCTGTAGCTGTTAGTATCTGTAGCTGTTAACATCTGTAGCTGTTAACATCTGTAGTTGTTAGCGTCTGTAGCTGTTAGTATCTGTAGCTGTTAACATCTGCAGCTGTTAACGTCTGTAACTGTTAACATCTGTAGCTGTTAGCGTCTGTAGCGGTTAACATCTGTAGTTGTTAGCGTCTGTAGCTGTTAGTATCTGTAGCTGTTAACATCTGCAGCTGTTAACGTCTGTAACTGTTAACATCTGTAGCTGTTAACATCTGTAGCTGTTAGTATCTGTAGCTGTTAACATCTGTAGCTGTTAATCTCTGTAGCTGGTAACATCTTTAGCTGTTAGCGTCTGTAGCTGTTAGCATCTGTAGCTGTTAACATCTGTAGCTGTTAGCATCTGTAGCTGTTAACATCTGCAGTTGTTAACGTCTGTAGCTGTTAACATCTGTAGCTGGTAACATCTTTAGCTGTTAGCGTCTGTAGCTGTTAGCATCTGTAGCTGTTAACATATGTAGCTGTTAACATCTGTAGCTGTTAGCATCTGTAGCTGTTAACATCTGTAGCTGTTAACATCTTTAGCTGTTAGCATCTGTAGCTGTTAACGTCTGTAGCTGTTAACGATTTTAGCTGTTAGCATCTGTAGCTGTTAGCATATGTAGCTGTTAACATCTGTAGCTGTTAATCTCTGTAGCTGTTAACATCTGTAGTTGTTAGCGTCTGTAGCTGTTAGTATCTGTAGCTGTTAACATCTGTAGCTGTTAATCTCTGTAGCTGTTAACGTCTGTAACTGTTAACATCTGTAGCTGTTAACATCTGTAGCTGTTAGTATCTGTAGCTGTTAACATCTGCAGCTGTTAACGTCTGTAGCTGTTAGTATCTGTAGCTGTGGGACGGCCGTGGTGTAGTGGTAATGGCAGTCGTCCCCCGATCGGAAGGTTGGAGGTTCGAATCCCGGTTCCTCACACCATGTGTCGTTGTGTCCCTGGGCAAGACACTTAACCCAGAGTTGCTCCCGGTAGGACTGGAAGGCGCCTTGCATGGCAGTCGCCGCTACCGGTGTATGAATGTGTGTATGAATGGGTGGATGGTTGGTATTGTAAAGCGCTTTGGGGTCCCTCACAGGGGGCTGGAAAGCGCTATATAAATAAGCTCCATTTACCATTTAACATATGCAGTTGTTAACGTCTGTAGCTGTTAACATCTGTAGCTGGTAACATCTTTAGCTGTTAGCGTCTGTAGCTGTTAGCATCTGTAGCTGTTAACATCTGTAGCTGTTAGCATCTGTAGCTGTTAACATCTGCAGTTGTTAACGTCTGTAGCTGTTAACATCTGTAGCTGTTAATCTCTGTAGCTGTTAACATCTGTAGTTGTTAGCGTCTGTAGCTGTTAACATCTGTAGCTGGTAACATCTTTAGCTGTTAGCGTCTGTAGCTGTTAGCATCTGTAGCTGTTAACATATGTAGCTGTTAACATCTGTAGCTGTTAGCATCTGTAGCTGTTAGCGTCTGTAGCTGTTAACGATTTTAGCTGTTAGCATCTGTAGCTGTTAGCATATGTAGCTGTTAACATCTTTAGCTGTTAATCTCTGTAGCTGTTAACATCTGTAGTTGTTAGCGTCTGTAGCTGTTAGTATCTGTAGCTGTTAACATCTGTAGCTGTTAATCTCTGTAGCTGTTAACATCTGTAGTTGTTAGCGTCTGTAGCTGTTAGTATCTGTAGCTGTTAACATCTGCAGCTGTTAACGTCTGTAACTGTTAACATCTGTAGCTGTTAGCGTCTGTAGCTGTTAACATCTGTAGTTGTTAGCGTCTGTAGCTGTTAGTATCTGTAGCTGTTAACATCTGCAGCTGTTAACGTCTGTAACTGTTAACATCTGTAGCTGTTAACATCTGTAGCTGTTAGTATCTGTAGCTGTTAACATCTGCAGCTGTTAACGTCTGTAGCTGTTAGTATCTGTAGCTGTTAGTATCTGTAGCTGTGGGACGGCCGTGGTGTAGTGGTAATGGCAGTCGTCCCCCGATCGGAAGGTTGGAGGTTCGAATCCCGGTTCCTCACACCATGTGTCGTTGTGTCCCTGGGCAAGACACTTAACCCAGAGTTGCTCCCGGTAGGACTGGAAGGCGCCTTGCATGGCAGTCGCCGCTACCGGTGTATGAATGTGTGTATGAATGGGTGGATGGTTGGTATTGTAAAGCGCTTTGGGGTCCCTCACAGGGGGCTGGAAAGCGCTATATAAATAAGCTCCATTTACCATTTAACATATGCAGTTGTTAACGTCTGTAGCTGTTAACATCTGTAGCTGGTAACATCTTTAGCTGTTAGCGTCTGTAGCTGTTAGCATCTGTAGCTGTTAACATATGTAGCTGTTAACATCTGTAGCTGTTAGCATCTGTAGCTGTTAACGTCTGTAGCTGTTAACATCTTTAGCTGTTAGCATCTGTAGCTGTTAACGTCTGTAGCTGTTAACGATTTTAGCTGTTAGCATCTGTAGCTGTTAGCATATGTAGCTGTTAACATCTGTAGCTGTTAATCTCTGTAGCTGTTAACATCTGTAGCTGTTAATGTCTGTAGCTGTTAACATCTGTAGCTGTTAGCATCTGTAGCTGTTAACGTCTGTAGCTGTTAACGTCTGTAGCTGTTAACGTCTGTAGCTGTTAACATCTGTAGCTGTTAACATCTGTAGCTGTTAGCATCTGTAGCTGTTAGCGTCTGTAGCTGTTAACGTCTGTAGCTGTTAACATCTGTAGCTGTTAACGTCTGTAGCTGTTAACATCTGTAGCTGTTAACATCTGTAGCTGTTAACATCTGTAGCTGTTAATATCTGTAGCTGTTAACATCTGTAGCTGTTAACATCTGTAGCTGTTAATATCTGTAGCTGTTAATATCTGTAGCTGTTAATATCTGTAGCTGTTAACATCTGTAGCTGTTAGCGTCTGTAACTGTTAACATCTGTAGCTGTTAGCATCTGTAGCTGTTAGCATCTGTAGCTGTTAGCATCTGTAGCTGTTATTGTCTGTAGCTGTTAACATCTGTAGCTTTTAACATCTGTAGCTGTTAGCATCTGTAGCTGTTAGCATCTGTAGCTGTTAGCGTCTGTAGCTGTTAACATCTGTAGCTGTTAATATCTGTAGCTGTTAGCATGTGTAGCTGTTAGCGTCTGTAGCTTTTAACATCTGTAGCTATTAACGTCTGTAACTGTTAACATCTGTAGCTGTTAGCATGTGTAGTTGTTAGCATGTGTAGCTGTTAGCAGCTACGTCTCGTTGTCACGTGCTTGGATAATCTAGTCTCGTGACTGTGTGTGTGTTTTTCTGTGTAGGAGCAGGAGCTTCACGTCAGACCTCCACCAACCACATGTTTGTTCTCTAACAGGTATGGTTGTAATTTCTAGTAAAATTGTTCCATATTATACTTCGGACCAGCAGCTTCCACTTCTAAAAGTCAGCGCTCACGCGCTAACACTACAATCAGAATCAGAATAATCTTTATTATCATTGCACCAAGGTACAACGGGAATATGTACGCACAGTCGTCCGAAAGAGAGACTAAAGGCTCCAGTACAGTTCTGCGTACGGTCGTACGCCGCTCTACGCCGTTCGTACGCAGAGGCACAAGCGTAGCCCCGCAGGGCATGAACGCACCAAGCTCAAATTTTACGACCTCATACGCAAACGCGGTGTTGGTCGCACAATAAACTGCCCGGCACCGGACTGTTTTGTATGTGACACAAATGTATTAAATTCCTCTTCTTCATCCCTGATCTGGCCTTTTCTTTTGTTTTTCTGCCAAAAAGCAGTGATCTCTTCCTCCTCCGTTGACTCCATGACTGAAATGATGAGAAATGAATGAATTTGTCACGAGTGAATTGAACTCAGGTCCAGCGTGGCTGCGTGAGGTTCTGCAGATTTCCTGGTGTGCTGGTCTGATGTGTGGGCTGCAGGACCAGCGCTCCCTGTTTTTAGTTTATTTTTTAGAACTTTTTATTAACTTATAAAAACAGAACACCGCTGCAGCAGAAGCTGGCAGCTCTAGTCTGTTTGTTCGCCATCTTCCGCCTATACAAATGGCGGAAAACCTGGTATTGCGCAATACCGGTCGTGTGTTGTGTGTGTGTGTGTGTGGGGGGGGGGGGCTGCCTTTGAGGACTCTTTTTGCACCAGTGAAGAAGATAGTGGAAAAGTACAGAGGAGCCATCTCACTAGGCTTGTTATAGATTAACCGATTCTACCGGATATCCAGTTTGACAAGCTAGCGATGTGGTTGCATCGGTAGCAACCACGTAAACCGACAGCAACCAGCCACAAATTCAGAGATGAACCGGTTGAAGAGACACGGACCGGGTATCGCGAGACTTGCTGGGTTTACAATGCGTTTCTAAAACAACGCGAGAGCGAAGCTATTCTCACGCATGCGCCATAGCTCACCAAGAGGACGAGCGAGCATGGATGTAAATAGTAGCCGCCGCGCTAGCGAGTCACCGCGAAAGATTTTCAACACATCAGCCAGACAAAAATCTAAAGTGTGGAACGTTTTCGGGTTTTACTAGAAGGACGGAAAACTCGACAAAAGCCACGCTATTTGTAAGCTATGCAGCGCACCTCCGAAGTACACTGGTAGCACAACAAACCTCGACCAACAACTTTTCAAGCCTCACAACAACGAGCAGGATCATGCAGCTGCCACACACAAAGCGACGGGTAACGTTATCACTAAATTTTACGGGCAACTCAGTGATAGTTCACGAGCTACACAGGCCTTGAAGATCTCTTCCACACTGTTTTAAGTCCCTGCCCTTCCTCAGTAGCAGTGATAACTCCTGTCAATGAGCCCACAGAATGGGTGAACAGTCTTGTTGTTACACAGAAGAATAAACACGTTGTTGGACCCGAACTGCGTTGTCTCAGCCTTCACCTATAATATAAGCTGCATGACTATGACCCACAGCCATACAAGATTAATAAGAAGCATAAAGCTACAACAGTAGCCATGATGCAGAGAGGACATTCACAAGCCTGTCAGCTAAAGCAACATCCCTGCATCACAAGGTAAATCCCCCAACACACTGTCAAAATAAAATATACATATTATGGTGCATTCAGTTACAGTCTGCTGTGTTTTGTTGCTGTCACTAGATTTATTCTGCCCACTGTTTTTTGATTGTTTACACTGCATTTAACCATACTGTACACTAAATGTAATGTCTGCATTTAACCATACTGTACACTAAATGTAATGTCTGCATTTAACCATACTGTACACTAAATGTAATGTCTGCATTTAACCATACTGTACACTAAATGTAATGTCTGCATTTAACCATACTGTACACTAAATGTAATGTCTGCATTTAACCATACTGTACACTAAATGTAATGTCTGCATTTAACCATACTGTACACTAAATGTAATGTCATGTTTTATTTCTAGGTAACGGGGGATTCAGTTCAGAGAGGTCCAGTGCAGACTGAACCTGCAAATGGAGATTTGGACGGCTGCAATGATGCACCCCAGACCCAAGATGAGCATACAGGTTTGTGTTTTATAACTTGTGATCAAGAATGAGCTGACTTTGTCTTAAACTTGTGCTGCAGTCATTGTATCAGCATAAAACACATTCACTATAATGAGAGAATCTGCATGCACAGAAAGAGTTAAATAATAATCATGATGATAATGATATATCTTTTACACATGTACACGAGTCCCTACATAAATAAATTCTGAACATCAGATGAAGATTTTTACATAAAATGGTAAAGTCAGTAAAAAAAAAAAACTTCATGGCAAACATAGCCAGTAATATATGGTGCATGTTTTCTATTTCAGATGATGAACCACCTTGTAAAAAGAAGAAAATGTCAGCGCTGGACGAGCTGTTGGGAGACTTTGAAGTGAGGATGGCAACTAGATCTGTGAGGGACCAGGCCAGTGAAGAAGTCAAGAGGTAAAGAGAGCATGTTTTTATATTAATCCGTGCCCACCTGCTCACACAAACTCATGTTCGTGCTGCTGTTGTTAGGCGTACTGTTCTTGCATTATGTTTTGTATTATTAAGTTCAAGTTCAAGTGTTTATTTGTCATATGCAGGTTAACACAGGGTTAACTTAGTACAATGAAATGCTCAGGATGAGAAAAAACGATTTTGACTTGCTAAAAAACAAACAACAAGCAAACAGGAAATACTAAAGCATGCAATGAGGGTACAAAATAAACTACCAAAAAGTGAAACAGTAATTATAATATTTACAAAGTTTCTGAAGAGAAAAATAGTAAACAACATGGTAGAATTTTAACGGTGAAGCAGGATGAATTTGTGTGAATAACTATTTCAAGGTAGTAATGAAATATAAGCTAAAATGCACATGATCTATATTGCACATAACTACCAAACTACAGGTTGTGTGACAGGTTATTGCACAACAGGTTATTGCACAACAGGTTATTGCACAGGACTCAGGAGCTTTGTGCTTATAGCTTATTCCTGGGTTTTTTTTCCTAGTGATTTTTATTTTATTACATGCTGCTGTAACCATTTGTGCCTTTTATATTTTTTCTGTATTTTCTGTAGGAAATTTTCTTTTAGCTGGTCTTTAGGTCCATGTTTAAAAATAAACACATTTAACATGTGATTATTTTGTTTGGCTTTTTACTTTATTTTTACCAGTGCTTTACAGCACCCTTTTAGATATGATATATGTGGACTTTTACAAATTTAAAAATGCTCTAAGAATGTCACATTGATAGAAATGGTCCTTTTTCTTTCATAATGAAATATTTGTCTACCGGTACATCAACAAATATTAAAACGTAGAATTATTTGAAGTTTAATCGAATCGAACCGAATCGAACCGAATCGCTTTTACACTGCACCGAATCGAACCGAATCGCTTTTACACTGCATCGAATCGAATCGTTCCGTTTTTAAAATAAATCGTTTTTGAATCGAATCGTAACCTTTGTATCTAGATGTGAATCGAATCGTCTTTCACACAGAGATGTACAACCCTACATCTCACTAGTGTGATATGTGGTGTGGAGACACTGAGTGCTGGTAAAGGAAGTTCGGAAGGGGGAGTATTTTTAAGAAAAGTGACGTTTGCTGTGGACTTTGGGGATCCCCAGCCAGGTGGGGGAACTGTTGCAGATGGAAAGTGTCAACTCTATGAGTCACTGAATGATGGGGGTGTTTGTCTCTGCAGTTGTGAGTAAGGCTCAAGGACTGGGTTGTAGGCTCAGAGGGAGTGGAGGTGGCCAGGGAATTCAGCTTGACCCAAAACATGGTATCAATGCTGGATGGAACAGACTGCCACAGCTCAGGGGTCAACCAGTTCAGTAAGAGTAAAAATCAAAACAAACAGCGGTGTGCGCAAGTAAAGTTGTAGAAAAACAAGCCACTACTTTAATTAACACCGGAGCTTATATCGAAAAAAGCCAAGTCTGGTCCTCTGGACATTAAAAAAAAGGGTAGAAACGTTTTGTTTTTCCTCTGAAAGACTTCCTCAGTCTGAGGTACTGTATTCAGCTCAGTCTTATAAATAGCACCCTCTCACAGTGGATCAACCAGTTTGTTGCTGACAGCCAAAACCAGCTGCTCACATGATCAAGGAGGACCATCAGCCTAACGATGGATCTCCTGATGCATGCTCAATAATCCAGGTAGAAGAATCTAAAAAAGCTAAGTCTGGTCCTCTGGACATTCAAAAAAACAAAACAAAAAAACTGTAGAAACGTTTCGTTTTTCGTCCGAAAGACTTCCTCAGTCTGAGCTGCTGTATTCAGCTCAGTCTTATAAATAGCACCCTCTCCAGTTTGCTGCTGACAGCCAAAACCAGCTGCTCACATGATCAAGGAGGACCATCAGCCTAACGATGGATCGTTAGCACCCTGATGGTTGTTTGCTATTCACAGAGGGCTGAGTGATACTAGCAATAACAGCATTGTAAAGGGGGACAGTTGAACCCGGAGGCCTCCACCTCTGTTTAATGATGGACGGTTTCTTTTCACAAAGATGGCCTCCTTTACTCCTCTCTCAAACCATCGTTCCTCTCTATCAAGGATGTGAACATCTTCATCCCTGAAAGAGTTACCCCATGTTTTTCAATAAAATAAGATTGGAAATATGAAGGTGCATTCTGACTTTATAACATCTGACAGTGTCGTTTATAAAACAAAACCGGCATCAGCCAAAATTGGATTTGGTAAGTCAGTTTTTTTAGAGATCAGTGATCGGCCAGAAAACTGCAGTCAGAGCACCACTAGTTCTGTGTGCTATTGTATGTCACGGTTTCCTGAGTTGTTTTAATGTATGGGTTTACCTGGTCTGAAGTCCAGGGGCCTGCAGCACTGGGAGGGCCTATTGTTTTAAGGTCATGTGATGAGTCAGAGTTAGGGAGTCAGAGATTCTTTGTCATTTGCATCACATGTGGTACATGTGATGGAACGAGATTATGTACACAAGGTCACAGTACAGCCCCCAGTACAGCTCTGCATACTTCCATATGCAGAGGTACGCACGTACTTCGCAGAGGTACAATCGTACCCCCGCAGGGCATGTACGCGCAAAGCTTAAATTTTATGACAACGTACGCAAACGCGGTGTCGCACAATAAACTGCCCAGCGCCGGACTGTTTTGAATGCGACACCAATATATTAAATTCCTCTTCTTCATCCTTGATCTGGCCTTTTGTTTTTTTGCCAAAAGGCAAGTGATCGCTTCCTCCTCCGTTGACGCCATGACTGAACTGATGAGAAATGAACAAATTTGTCACGAGCGAATTAAACTCAGCTCCATTGTGGCTGCGGGAGGTTCTGGAGATTTCCTGGTGTGCTGGTCTGATATGTGGGCTTCAGTACCAGCGCTCCCTGTTTTTTTTTTTTAGAACTTTTTATTAACATATAAACACAGAACACCGCTACAGCTGGAGCTGCCAGCTCTCGCCTTTTTCCCCCCAACCTGTCAATTAGGGATGTCCCGATCCGATCACAAGATCGGAAATCGGTCCCGATCACGTGATTTCAGACTCGACTTGAATCGGGCGTTACACACCGATCAGGGATCGGATATATATGTGTATATTTATTCTAAACACAAACGAGAATATTATATTAACTGTATGTTGAGTTACAGAGTCAAATTGTCTCGAAACAAAACATGCACGATATTTTTGCAGCAGTGCCTGCCGTAAAGCAGTGACTGTCGTAAAAAAGAAGCGGAACGCGGCATTAACTTGAAGTGGAGGCAGCGATGTCTGTCGTGTGGAGATGTAAAGTTCGTATTTCAAGAGGAGGTAAGGAAAAGGCAGCATTTAACACAACAAACCTGATTAGGCACCTCAGAAACAAACACCCGACACAATACACAGAGTTTAAAACCCAGGCGAAGACGAGCCAGCTCACGCTGCAAGAGACTTTAAAGAGGAAAGAAAAAATGCCCCGTGACAGTGAGAAGGTGCAGGGCATCACAGCTAAATTTTTATTTCATACAGTTGCACTAAACTTCATTGTGAAGAATTTATTTCTTATTACTTGATTGTTCAAGCTACCTCACAGCCTTATTTTATAACACTGACACTTTAAGTTTATTTGTTTACATGGCTGCTGAGTACAGTATTTTAAGTTGAGCTGCGTGTGTGAATGTGAGTATTTTTTTAAATCTTATTACTTGATTGTTCAATCTACCTCACAGAAGTACTCTGTTAAATGTTAAGGTAAATAAAATAAAAATTAAGGGACATCTGGATCAGTTTTTTTTTTTCTTCATTTTAAAAATGTATTTTAGAAGTATCGGATCGGGACTCGAGTATCGGCCAATTCTCAAATTAAAGGACTCGGACTCGGGGTCAAAAAAACCTGATCGGGACATCCCTACTGTCAATCAATTCAGTAGGCGTGTCAGCAAATAATAATAATAATCATTTTATTTAATAGCGCCTTTCAGGACACCCAAGGAAACTTAACAAACCAATACAGTTCAAACATTATCAGTGACAAATTGAAATATAAAATACATAAAGATTATAAAATGCAAAATAATAAAAATACATTTAGTAAAGTTAATGATAAGCTAGTCTAAAGAGATGTGTTTTCAGGGCTGTCTTGAACAGAGAAAGGGAGGTGGTGTTTCGAAGGTCTGGCGGTAGAGCGTTCCAGAGGTGAGGGGCAGAGCAGGTGAAGGCCCTGCTCCCCATGGTGGAGAGGCGGGCAGAGGGTACATGGAGATGTAGCGAAGAGGAGGATCTGAGAGAGCGTGATGGGATGGAGATTTGTAGGAGGTCAGATAGATAAGGAGGGGCAAGGTTGTGGATAGATTTGAACGTGAGAAGTACCGTATTTTCCGGTGTATAGGTCGCACCTTTTTATGTTTTTTTTCAAGGCCTGCAACCTATACACCAGTGCCTATTTATGGAATTTTTTCCATATTTTTAGATCAATTTTTGCCTCAGTTATGACCGTTTTTCACTTTAGCAGAAAATGGTGCAGTACTACTTTCGGCCGCTAGGGGGCAGTGCAGTACCAGTTTCGGCTTCTAGGGGACACTTCCAGAGGAGTACTGTACACTCCTCTGCTCGGACTGACTGTCGGCCTCCTGGTCTGGAGGTAACTTCTTTCAGCTCTGTGTTTCTTAGCTGTTTGTTTGCAAGATAAGTCAAGAACCACTCAGTGGATTTTTCTGAAACTTACAGAATGTAATCACTGTATGGACGTTTACAAGTGACTAGCTTTATTAGACGTTTGAGATAAAAAAAACGACATTTTATTAGCGTTAGCTCCAGTTAGCTTCTGTTTATTACGTTATAAATAGGTCAGAAACCGCTCGGTGGATATTTCTGAAACTTACAGAATATAATCACAGTACTGACGGTTACAAGTGAGTAGCTTTATTAGATGTTTGAGATAAAAAAAATGATCTTTTATTAGCATAGCTTCAGTTAGCTTCTGGTTTTATTTCTGTAAATAGCTTCGAAACCAATCGGTGTATATTTTTTCTGCTTACAGAATGTAATTAAATGAGCTTTAATGTACTTAACTATGTCCTGGAGGAAAAATTTGAGATAAGATTCGATTTTTTATTCGTGTTTTCAGAGACCGACTCGTCTCGTGTTAGCTTCTGGTTTTATTTCTGTTCATAAAAAACATTACTTCAAACAACAGCACGAATATGAGTCTGTGTGAGCAGATGAGCACGAATGAGCACAGCAACATGAAACAGATCAGCAGCAACATGAAACAGATCAGCAGCAACATGAAACAGATCAGCAGCAACATGAAACAGATCAGCAGCAACATGAAACAGATCAGCAGCAACATGAAACAGATCAGCAGCAACATGAAACAGATCAGCAGCAACATGAAACAGATCAGCAGCAACATGAAACAGATCAGCAGCAACATGAAACAGATCAGCAGCAACATGAAACAGATCAGCAGCAACATGAAACAGATCAGCAGCAACATGAAACAGATCAGCAGCAACATGAAACAGATCAGCAGCAACATGAAACAGATCAGCAGCAACATGAAACAGATCAGCAGCAACATGAAACAGATCAGCAGCAACATGAAACAGATCAGCAGCAACATGAAACAGATCAGCAGCAACATGAAACAGATCAGCAGCAACATGAAACAGATCAGCAGCAACATGAAACAGATCAGCAGCAACATGAAACAGATCAGCAGCAACATGAAACAGATCAGCAGCAACATGAAACAGATCAGCAGCAACATGAAACAGATCAGCAGCAACATGAAACAGATCAGCAGCAACATGAAACAGATCAGCAGCAACATGAAACAGATCAGCAGCAACATGAAACAGATCAGCAGCAACATGAAACAGATCAGCAGCAACATGAAACAGATCAGCAGCAACATGAAACAGATCAGCAGCAACATGAAACAGATCAGCAGCAACATGAAACAGATCAGCAGCAACATGAAACAGATCAGCAGCAACATGAAACAGATCAGCAGCAACATGAAACAGATCAGCAGCAACATGAAACAGATCAGCAGCAACATGAAACAGATCAGCAGCAACATGAAACAGATCAGCAGCAACATGAAACAGATCAGCAGCAACATGAAACAGATCAGCAGCAACATGAAACAGATCAGCAGCAACATGAAACAGATCAGCAGCAACATGAAACAGATCAGCAGCAACATGAAACAGATCAGCAGCAACATGAAACAGATCAGCAGCAACATGAAACAGATCAGCAGCAACATGAAACAGATCAGCAGCAACATGAAACAGATCAGCAGCAACATGAAACAGATCAGCAGCAACATGAAACAGATCAGCAGCAACATGAAACAGATCAGCAGCAACATGAAACAGATCAGCAGCAACATGAAACAGATCAGCAGCAACATGAAACAGATCAGCAGCAACATGAAACAGATCAGCAGCAACATGAAACAGATCAGCAGCAACATGAAACAGATCAGCAGCAACATGAAACAGATCAGCAGCAACATGAAACAGATCAGCAGCAACATGAAACAGATCAGCAGCAACATGATGTGATTTTCCCACAAAGATTATCTTGGCTAGATATTCATGAGTCTAACAGCCTCAGGGTAGAAGCTGTTCCTCAGTCTAGTGGTTCTACATTTGATGCTCCTCAACCTCCGTCCTGAGGGGAGTGGGGCAAAGAGTGTGTGTGCTGGGTGAGTGTGGTCCTTCATGATGCAGGTGGCTCTCTTCCTGCATCTGGAGGTGTAGATGTCTGTGATGGTGGGGAGACTGACTCCAACATCTTCTGTGCAGCCTTCACCACTCTCTGCAGAGCTTTTCTTTCTGCAGCTGTGCAGCCTCCATGCCACACGTTGATGCTGGAGCACAGGATGCTCTCCACTGCACACCTGTAGAAGGAGGTGAGGACTGAGCTGCTCAGACCAGCTCGTCTCAGCCGTCTGAGGAAGTAGAGTCTCTGATGAACTTTCTTGATCAGGCTGGTGGTGTTGTTGCTCCAGCTGAGGTTATCATTCAAGTGTACACCCAAGTATTTGTAGCTGGAGACCACCTCCACTGCAGATCCACCTATGTTCAGCGGGGTTATAGGTGTGTTTGTTCCTTCTGAAGTCCACAATCTCCTTTGTCTTCTTCACATTCATGTGAAGGTTATTTTCTTTGCAGCAGCTCTCCAGATGTTCCACCTCCTGCCTGTAGCTGGATTCATCATTGTGATGCATCCCACCACAGCTGTATCATCTGCAAAGTTTGCAATATGACAGCCTGGATGGGTAGCTGCACAATCATATGTGAGCATGGTAAACAGGAGAGGGCTCAACACGCATCCTTGAGGAGATCCAGTGATGAGGGTTATGGTGGAGGAGGAGAAGTTGTGGATCCTCACTGACTGTGGTCTGTTTGTTAAGAAGTCCAGTACTGTACCCAGTTGCAAATGGAGGGGCTTAGTCCAAGTGTGAATAGTTTGTCCATCAGGGTTTGGGGGATCATGGTGTTGAAGGCAGACGTGAAGTCCACAAAGAGCATACGGACGTATGAGTCTTTCTGCTCCAGGTGGTTGACTGCGGTGTGGACCACAGAGGAGATGGTGTCCGTGTACATGGCTTGCAATCCTCCTCAGCTGACGGTTTTCAGATTTTTTTGTGTGTTTTTTTTTCTTTCGTTTTTCATCTGTGACACGCTACTGGTCTATGATCGACAACAGCTGCTGGTTGCAGATGTGGTTTTGTTGGGCTACACATTCCAGCCAGCTTTACATCTAGTTTTAATGTGATTTTGGTTTATTTATCATTATATCTCCTGGATATTTTTTCTACATTTGGCTCTGTTATGGTGGGTGTTCTTCAACACCTTTGGACATTGCAGCTGTTTCACCAGGAAGACCAAACGATCATCAGGAGACACAAAGGCCACAAACAAAGAAGGGGCGTGGTGGGTGTTTGTTTGCTGGGTTTTTGGTTACTGCTCACCCCGTTCAGGCTGTCAGAGCCAAATGACCACAGCAAAAACGTATCTACATACGGACAATCAACTTCATTTTTTCGGACATGGTTATTTAGTACTTTTCTCTAACCTTTGGCAGAATGGCAACAGAGTCGATCCACCAGACCAGCTCAGCCATCACAAGGTAAATACCAAGGTTCGCCTGCGGAACATCTTAATGGTTTTGCTTCTGTTGAGTGGGGACGTACACCTTAACCCAGGTCCAACCATCCAGCTTAATGGTGGAGCCACGACTCTCAGGAATCCCCCAATTGCAACTGACACCTGCGTCATTGGGAACACCCACGTCACGCAGAAGATCGAGACAAGTCTGGCGGGGACAATAAATCAGCTGCTTGATATCCCCCCGGTGGGGCTGGAAGGTTCCCCTGGCCTGATGGAGAAGTGGAACAATGGAACCTCATCCCGACGGAACATCTCAAGTCAACAGCAGCTGGTGGAGTACCAGCACACCGGTACGGTGCCTCAGCAGGAGAGAGGGAAGAAAGGAAAGGTGACAACAAGCTGCACTTCTCACACAGACAAACCCTGCAGGTACTTTCAAACTGTTAATCATGCCAAAATAATCTGGGACAAGAACACCAAACTTAAAGGAATTGTCGGAGGACATTTAAACATAAGGAGCATTTTTTCAAAGGTAGATCAGATTCAACACCTGCTGACAAACTCCAACCTGGACTTTCTGGCTCTCAGTGAAACCTGGTTGAACGATCATGTGCCCACTCACATTATTGATGTTCCTGGATATGTCTGCCTCAGACAAGACAGACTAACAGGTAAAGGAGGGGGTGTTCTCATTTACATAAGGGACACCTTCAAGTGCTCTAAAATTAATGTACACACTTATGGACTGGAATGTTTGGCTGTGAATATAGTTTTATCTCCTAAGATGAACTTTTCTGTGGTTGTTTTATACAACCCTCCATCTTTTAATGTGTCATTTTATCAAAATTTAGATGAATTTCTTAAACAGTTAAACTGGAAAAGTGAAATTATTATTTTAGGTGATTTTAACATTAATTGGCTTGAGAGAGAAAGTAAATTGAAATTAAAAATGACTGCATCCAAATACACATTACATCAAATGATCAAAACTCCCACAAGAATAACAAAAAAAAGTAGCACACTCATTGATTTAATCTTCACTAATAAACCAGAGCGTGTAACAAAAACATATAATCTTATCACGGGATTATCGGATCACAACTTGACTGTAATTATCAGAAAATTGTCAAAAAAACGTCTGTCGAGGTTTTGTTTTCAATCAGACACTAATGTCCAGCACACAGGGATCAGAAGGAGTGATACTGAACAATTTCACAATGAAATACAGGATATGGACTTGGATTTGACCTTACAAGCACATGACCCCAATACCTGTTGTAACATTCTTACAGAATCCCTTGTAAAGATCATTCATAAATTTACAAAGCCAATTAAAAGTAAGCAGAAAAAGCCTTCACTGCCATGGATCAATTATGAGTTACATCAGCTGATGAAAAAGAGGGACTTGGCATTGAAAAAATCTCTGCGTACTAAACTGAACACAGACATTCTCATGTTTAAAGGTCTTAGAAATAAAGTGGTTAGTTGTTTAAGAAAAGCAAAAGCAGCATATATTTTACTGAACTGATTTCCCACTCAGGAGGTCGGAGCTCCTCTCTTTGGTCACATATCAACAAACTTACAAAAAAAGATATAAATCAGAAAAAAAGGTTAACTCAACTGAACATTAAGGGACACATGATATCAGACCCTACAATAATGGCAAATGCTTTTAATGATTATTTTATTAACTCAGTAGAAGAATTGGCAATAAAATTTAATTCCATTACTCCAACAGAGAATTCAGTTATTGACACAACTTTTCCTTTTACTCTCAACAAGATCAATATTTGTAAAACTCAGCATATAATTACTCAATTAAAAACATCTAAAGCTAAAGATGTCTTTGGAATAGATACAGAGTTTATAAAGAAACATACAGTTTTATCAAACCCTATAACTCACTTAATAAACTTATCTTTTAAGAAAGGGCTATTTCCTGATACCTTCAAAACAGGACTAATAACTCCAATTTTGAAATCTGGTGACTCCGAGCAAGTTAGCAACTACAGACCAATAAGTATTTTACCAGCAATATCCAAAGTGATGGAAAAAGCAGTAGCAGAGCAGCTTATTAGTTATTTAGAAAAAAACCAGCTTCTTTGTCCAGTCCAGTTTGGGTTTCGTTCTGGTTACTCAACAGAACTGGCTACCTCCTACCTTACAGACAATATTAAAAGATCTTTAGATGATGGTAAGGTAGTTGGAGCAGTGTTCCTGGACTTGAGAAAAGCCTTTGATACAGTGAATCATGACATGCTCCTACATAAACTCAGTAAGTATAACTTCTCCAAGTTAGCAATCAGCTGGTTTAGATCATATCTAAAAAATAGAGAACAGTGCGTCAAAGTTAATGGAATGAAATCCAGCCCCCAAACATGTACCATGGGAGTTCCACAGGGTTCCATTTTAGGTCCATTGCTTTTCTGTTTATACATCAACGACTTACCGGACAGTTGCAATTTTAAATACGCCAACTGTCAGATGTATGCAGATGATGCCATCATCTATTTATCTGCTAAGACTCCACAACAGGCAGCAGAGTTACTGAACAGGGAGATGGAGGGAGTGTCTCAGTGGTTTAAGAATCACTGTTTGACTCTGAACTGCAACAAAACAGTCTCAATGTGTTTCACTATCCGGCGTAAAGTCTGTAACTTTTCAATTGTGATTGATCAAAAGGAAATCCAAAAAGTGGAAGAGTTTAAATATCTGGGTGTCATTTTAGATTCCCACCTTAACTTTGAGGCTCACATTAGGAAAATGTTTAAAACCATTAAGACAAATATAAATTGTTTTCGTCTTATAAGATCTTGTTTATGTGGAAAATCTGCTCAGTTGTACCTTCATGCCATGATTATGTCTCATTTCTCATACTGTGTCACTGTCTGGAGCCAAGCAACTCAATCGACTTTAAAACCTATGAGGATGTTGTACTCACAAGCACTGAAAGTTCTAGACCAAAAACCATTGAAGTGGCACCACTGTAAAATACTTGATAAATATAACCTATTAAGCTTTGACAATTTTTTAAAATTTTCTTGTTTAAAATTAACTTTTAAATGTATTAATGGTCTTGTCCCTGAGCTGGTGAGCAGAATGATTTTAAAAGTCAGCAGCTCAGGAGTTGCAACAAGAGGTGCAGTTGATGGAGACTGTAAACCTGCAAAATACAAAACATCATTTGGTCAATGCTCCTTCTCATTTAAAGGTCCTCATATCTGGAACAGTTTACCATCAGCAATAAAAACATTGACTGATCTTAGAGTTTTTAATTCCCGGGTGAAAAAATGGTTGAAACAAAACCAAATCTGTAAACACTGAACCCCATGGGGACAGAGGAGCAGCTGTGTGTGTGAGGGAACTGTTTAATCCATTTAAACTTAATTAAATTTTAATTTTATTTTAGATGTTTTTATATAGGGAACTGTTTAATCTTAATTAAATTTTAATTTTATTTTAGCTGTTTTTATAGAAAAGTCCAACCAAGGACTGGGTTTGCAAATTAGCCTGTGGCTAGAAAACCTTTGTACAAGACAACGGTTGCTTTGTTTTTAACATGTAACATTGTTTATTGTACTGTCCTTGATCAAATAAACTTGAATGAATGAATGAGCTCCTGGATCTTCATTTTTCTGCCGCTGATTTAGCTTATTTGGATCTATATAAGCGTATCGCTGGACACCCCCGCTTCCCATGCTGCTGGTGGACCTGACTGTTTACCTCCGCTGCACCGCTCACCTGCCTGCCTGGAGATGTCGCTGCAGACGCCAGGGAAAACGAGCTGGCCAGCTGGTGAAGCTCGAAGCCCTGCGTGCTGCATCTTCCTCTCCAGCTGATGGTCATGATTTCCATCACCAGCTTTCTGCGCGCCTGGACTAGGTAAACAACGGGAGTTGTCAGCTGGTGTGGATCACTGCTCGTCCCAGAGAGGCTGTTACTGAAAATCTGCGGCCGCTGGCGCGCGCTCACTCCACCACTGCTGGGTCCACCTCGGAGAATAGCAGGATGTGTATGGTCAACGCAAGATCTGTTATCAACAAAACTTTCATCCTCAAGGATTACTTTTAAGAGCACAATTTGGACTTTTTCTTCATCACAGAATCTTGGTTGTCACCGGGTGAGTCCACCACCTTGAAGGAATTATTACCACCAAACTGTATGTATTTTAACGACCCGCGGCCATCAGGCCGGCTTGATGGTGGATTATTAACAATATTCAAATTTTTTACTGTAAACAACTGCCCATCCCTGTTTCCTGCTCTAGTTTTGAGCTGACTGTCT
>JBBPBX010013107.1:0-37210 GCA_038048925.1 Garcialebias charrua
GTATTTAAATAAAGTTGCTTTGATATTTTGATTGGAATTGATTGATTACATATTGTTAAGTTTATATTACAAATGTTTTAGTTTGGAACACACTTGTTGATCAACTGGGACAATGGAGCGGCGCAGATTTTTTAGGATGCATGCCACTTTCAGTTTTGTCCAAAGTAGTGTACTCCACCATCATCAATGTGTGTATATATAAATATATATGTATATATATATATATATATATATATATGTGTATATGTATGTACTGTATATATAAATGTATATATATATATGTATATATATAAACACGTGTGTGTGTGTATATATATATATACTCACGCATATGTTTGTATGTGTACACATGTATGTATATACAATATATATACATATATGTGTATATATACACACACACATATATATATATATATATATATATATATATATATATAATATATATATATATATATATATATATATACTGTATATGAACATTTGTGACAAAGCAGAATGTTCAAAAAAGAAACAAGCTCATCCACTTTGGTTGTGTGTTCTTTTCCAGCTCTTCTTCTAATGTGTGTGTTAGTGGTTAATAAAGAGCTTAATGTATCACTAGCGCCACCAGCTGGTTAGAAGCGTTGATATTAATGATCCACCCACTGCAGGAGAATTACCCGCCCACTGCAGGAGAACTTCACGCCCACTAAAGGGGTCCTAAGCGTGCAGTGGGTACAGAAATAAACCGGTCCCATAGGAACTGGCCCAAACTAGCCACAATGGGACCTTACAGGAACCAGACCTGTTGATAAGAGGCACAAGTGGGAGACAGAGTCTGGTACTATACGTTCGCCCCAGCAACCGGGAAAGGAGAGTCCGGGACCGGAACTCTCGCCCGCAAACTAATGCCCAGGTGGACTGGACCTCATCTGATAACAGACAAAGTGTCCTCAGTCGTCTACGAAATCAAAATCAGCAAAGGCCGCAAAGAGCCAATTGCTAAATGGGTACATCGAAATCAGATCAAACCTTACAAGGCGTTCAATGACTCCACAAAAGACAAAGATCTCACAAACACACCGACTTCATGGGATAATAAGGTCGTCCAAACACAAGTTAGTAAATAAACTAATCAGGTTTAAACTACCGTACTTTCCCACCCTATAAGTCGCATTGTCCAATTTGAACTTAGAAACGCTAAGCCTAAAACCCACAACAAAAAACTAACCTTAACAACCGTTTAAATCCACGAGATTTAATTTGACCTCGGTCATAAAGTTGAGACCTGTTTTTCTTGTGTGTTGCACTTTGGAATCTGACGACAAGAGTGTGTCGAAGCAGTGAAACGTTGTTTCCTTGTTGTTTAGTCATTACTGTTGTCATTAGTTGAGATATTGTTTGGTTCTGAACACTCCCAGCCAAAAAGGTTTTGTATTAACATTGGTTAATGAATGATATGGATTTAACTATGCCAACATGCAGTTCGTTTTGTTAAATCTCAATCGTCGAAGAGTCAATGTAGTTTAAAGCTACTCAAGGTACCATAAACTACATTGACCTCACAATTTCTAAATTGAACCGATTCGATCGTTTCTATTCTAGATTATCTATTCATTTTGATGAGTCTCGCCATAGACTTCAAAATTTATTAGGAATACCAAATCCTACGTCGTTCGTCTAAAAGACAACAGACATTTAGATCAAACTATATTTCATTTTATTTTAGTTTAACCTAAACTAAGTAATGAATGGAGGAATAGTTTGGAATTAGAGGCCTTCGTTACAGAAGCCCTCCAAAATTTTATAGGTACAAATCCCTATATCTAATTTTACAGAATTGATCCACCCCTTAATTGGTAATTGTAGCTGATCTAAACCATGATAGCTTACATACCAGGTGCATATAGGTAAGGCTTAATGTAAAATCCCAATCATAAGCCCACCTTAAAAAACCACATAATTGCATGACACATAGAACCAGAGTGGCACTGACTGGAAACCAACCAGCCAACAACCTTCGATGTGGGGACCTGCAGCTCCAACGCTTGGTCTTCAACCTTCATCCAAGGGTCGCCTCCTCTGCGTCAATCGAGGGATCCCCTCTACATGCTGATTATGAAAACAATTGTTGCTGATCAATCAACAAAACTAATCGTTGTGGAATTACCGCTGTGGATTATAAGACTTTGCTTTCCAAGGGATCACAGACTTTGTTTTCCAAGAGTTAACAGACTTTGTTTTCCAAAGGATTAAAAGCTTTTCGCAATGGGATTACCTCCGAACAGTATGGAATTTCCAAAAACTTTATGGGATTATAATTTTTGATTTTTCTTTTCCACTTACTGGATTGCTTCAAGATCAAAGACAGTTCAAGGTTTCCTTTCGTGTTGGACCCCATCCCCAAGGACTGGCGATGGCTTCCAAAAGGGGGGAGATGTAGTGGACCTACCCAGGGTCAAACTAAGGTTTTTGAACTGTCCAGTGATGACCTTTACTGACCTCTCAGTAAAGCAAGACATTTACTACAAAATCATTCCATTAGTTGTAATCTGAGAACATAGTCACCAAAAGAGACTATTTCTATCTTTGATTTTATTCTAATGTGATCAAAAGAATAACTTTTGTCATTTTCATGATGTGTGCTTTTAAGCTGTGTTATTCTGTAAGAGTTAAACTGTGTTCACTGCTGTGTTAAAGTTGAAATCTCGGGTCACATAGACCAGACGGTTTTGTTTAGAAAGTCAGAAGACAGGTTAATCCGTTGTTTTTCATGAACAAGGCTCCAGCTTCTCTGTCTTTTCCTAAACAAATCTCCCTCTGCTCTGGCTGTAACCTTGGGTCGTGATAAGACAAGTGAACTCCTTTTTTTGATCCTTTTTAAGTTCTAAACTGTGCGGAAACGCTTTAGAGTTTCTGGGAGCTTCGAAAGAGATGTGAACTTTCCCAAAGAGCTGAATGACCACCAGTCACGCGCTAAGGACTCGTCATCCAGCTGGGACTGATAACATGTTGTTATGGGTCCACTTCGAACGAGCGTAAGCTCAAAAACTTTGTTATTCCTTCCTGGAATAAATTATCTTGAGCCAAGAAGCCACGACTGTCACGACTTCTGCCGACGAAAGCGAGTATCACCGACACCGACAAGGTAAACACGCGTGGAGTCCAGCTTGGACTTGCGGGACCGACGACTCGTCAGTCTAAAGTTGACCACAGCTCTTTACCAGAACCAAGGCGGACGTCTTAAGGTAAAGGAGCAGCTGTTTGCTTGCTGGAGGTGTGATGATATCTTAGCTGGACGCGTACGGAAGAGTGTCATCTGGTTTCATAAATGCAAGATAAACTTCCTCTCTTAACCTCCCAATTCTTCTTAAATCTTTCCTCCTATTCTTTTGCCTCTCAATCTAAGCTGGAAACTAATTAAGTTTAAAGAGCCCTCAGACTAAATATGTTTAACATCTAGTATTTATGTCTGTTGTTATAATTCAAGTGTGCTGACGTATTAAATTGAAAGAAAGTGAAATCATGTCAATCAAGTGTAATGGTGTTGATTTTAGTTGATTTATTTTAAATAAATGGTAGTGTCGCCTGGCATACCAAACTAAGTCAATGTCCATTGTCACTTAATGGCTCTGTTTATTTATCCATCATAAAGATCACAGAAATATTGGGTAAACTGAAAAAGAAAAGAATCCGTGAAATTACTATTCAATCTGAATAAGTAAATTAATTAAGGTAAAGAGGTCAGTATTAATATTGACCTCCTCATAATCCTTTACAGCTGTCAGGTCCAGGGCTAAACCACTTCAGCAAAACAGAGGGGTGATTCCGAGGTCCAGGGCTAAACCACTTTAACAGAGAGAGGTAAACAAACGGAGAAACTACATTTCTTTAACTAACCGTTTAATGAAGTTATTAATAAATCTAATAAGTGTTTAATGAACCTTTTTCTGTTTCCTATTTCTGACTGTAGTGGACCTACCCAGGGTCAAATTAAGGTTTTTGAACTGTCCAGTGATGACCTTTACTGACCTCTCAGTAAAGCAAGACATTTACTACAAAATCATTCATTAAACTGTAATCTGATAAATATAGTCACCAAAAGAGACTATTTCTATCTTTGATTTTAGGCTGATGTGATCAAAAGAATAACTTTTGTCATTTTCATGATGTGTGCTTTTAAGCTGTGTTATTCTGTGAGAGTTAAACTGTGTTTCACTGCTGTGTCAAAGGTGCAATTAAGTCATCCAGAGACTTCTTTTAATTTTGTTAATTCAAATGTTATCAAATGAATAATTTTATTTGTAAGAGCATCAGTACATTTTAATGTCAGATAAATCAAATACTCTGCTTAATTCAAAATGTTGTACATGGAGGATTTCTCCTCTCCTCTCGAACTTGCATGTGAAGATAAAAGGAACACTTTATCTCATTCATTTTAGCTTGAGCTCAGGACAATCTAGACACCCAGAGACTTTTGTTTTTGTCCTATTTAATAATCAAGCTATTATCATTAATAGGTCCCATATGTTATGCTCTGATGACGTTTGTTTATTCATACAACAATGTTGGTAATGAGTTAAGAAAGTTCTAAATCTGCTGTATCATGAGACTGGCGTCTTAAACTAACTTTCTTATCCTTTCTGACATTTTTAATCTAACTTATGCCTCCTCTCAGTGGCTCCTGGCCTAACAGACCGAATGAGAAAGAGCTACGTCTTTCTAGGTCAAGTTAGCCTTAAAAGAGCTCTGACTTCCTGTTTTCCTTAGAGTTTGCTGAGGACCTCGAGCTATGAGGTTCCCCAAAGAACTGATGATCGTCTGGTCAACACGCTAATGACCATGTCATTCAGTTAAAGACTTATAACATGCCAAGTTATAAGCCATCTTCAACAGCTGAAAAGCTCTCTTTTATTGACATTCCTTTAAGGAACGTCTTATCTTGAACAACAGCACCAGGAGCTGCCGTTACTTTCGGTTCGAGTCAAGGCGCACGTCTGGAGACGCTGAGAACGGTAAACGAACTGACCAAACTGGACCGAGGGAGACTGACCATCTTCACGAGGTAACAAGTCGTCAAATGCTTTGCCAAGGGTACCAACGTGTAGCCGAGTTCAGCCGGAGAGCTGCCATGCTTCTGGTTAAACACATCAAGATAACTCCCTGACTCTTAACTTTTCTTCCTCCATTTCTCCTCCTAAATCTTTCCCTCTCTATCTAAGCTGGAAACTATATTTTTTAAGTTAAAGAGCCCACAGACTAAATATGCTTAACATCTAATATTTATGTCTGTTGTGTTAAATTTAAGTGTGCTGACGTATTTGAATTGAAAGAAAGTGAAATCATGTCAATCAAGTGTAATGGTGTTAATTTAGTTGATTTATTTTAAATAAATGGTAGTGTCGCCTGGCATACCAAACTAAGTTAATGTCCATTGTCACTTAATGGCTTTGTGTATTTATCCATCATAAAGATCACAGAAATATTGGGTAAACTGAAAAAGAACAGAATCCGTGAATTTACTATTCAATCTGAATAAGTAGATTAATTAAGATAAAAAGGAGATCAGTATTAATATTGACCTCCTCATAATTCTTACATGACCAACGGCTTATATGTAAAGTAATAAAGATAATTCTTTTCTTTGTCAAAGACTGTTCAAAATGTTTTGATTTTGATTTGATGTTTATTCATTCATTTTAAAAGAACAATACAAAACAGTTCCATCAGATACAAGAATACAAGTAGGATAAAATTAAAGGAGCAGAAAGAAGATGAAATCTTATTATAAAAAAATGTTTTATAATAAAATGTTTTTATTCTAATGTTAAAAAATGTAACGTCACATAGTTTTATATGTAAAGTAATAATAACATATACATACATACACACACACATACACACATACATACATACATACATACATACATACACACATACACACACGCACACACACACACACACACACACACACACACACACACACACACACACACACACTATATATATAGAGAGAGAGACAGACAGCGAACTTTATTCAAATTGTAGTTTTTACTTTTGCATATAACTCGTGAGTGACAAGGTTTTCTGAAATGATTTTATAGTCTGTAACAACACAAACGTGCGCGCATCCACCCCCCTCCCCGCACACACACACACACACCTACCTTGTGAAGAATCGAATGTCCTTGTCGGAGGATGCAAACCGGTGAATGCCGAACCGCTGCCTCAGCGACATGCTCTGAAGCTGCTCCCGTAGCTGGCGGAGTTCCTCCCGGAGATCATTAATTTCCTCAAGCACATTATCCACAACTGCAGGATCTGGACTAGCAGCATAATCGTGGTCTTTATGGAAGTCCACGCTGGCTGTTGTGTCATCTTCCTCCTCCTCGCTGTCTTCTGGAGGTGGTCTTTTCCTTCTCTCCCAAACCCCGGGTCTTGGAGGTGGAAGGGAGAAATTATTCCACTCAAACAAAGCAGGTACAGCTCCCTTTTTTAACCTCCGTCTTCCCTTTTCTGATGCTGGCTCTTGAATGTCCTCAGTTTTGAAATGCCGACTACAAACGCGAGTGTGACTTTTTATAGCCAAGTTTTCCCTGCGGACAGCCGCGATCCATTGTCGCCTTAACTCCTCATCAGCAGGAAAATGAAAAAAACTAACTACTCTATTGTACCTACTGCTTACTGGACACAACGGCACACAACAGAACTCAGTTGCAGTGCCAGTAGCTCGCAGACGCTTTCCGTATTGAGTCTTTTTCATGGTTTGCTATTAGGAGCTAACGCTAACAACAACGGCATTGGATATGAACCGGAAGTGCAGGATATGTCCCACATTTTAACGGAAGTACGTCACAACTACCCGTGGCATATAGCCTATTGCGGACCTAAATAAATCAATAAGTGCTTATGAAATGGCGGAACTAATTTTTGGATTAGCGCTGCCCAGCACTGGGGAAATGTAATAGTAGTGTTTTGTTTTGTTTGAGTAGGTTTTTACCATATACTAATCCTACCATGAAATGCTAATTGCTAATCGCTAACTGCTAAAAGAATGAAACGAATCGACGGGGGAAAGCTAATCAAGTCATGCAAGAGTACACTGCAAAGATAAAGCCCTATAATTCCGTTCTGTTTGAGGTTTATTTCATAATACATTTAAATACACTTACCACAAGCATGCGATCACTTCTCTCAGTGCTGCGTCTGTTGCTTTAAAAAAATAAAGCCAAGGAAGGCGCAGTTGGCTTGCAGTCTGGGACCAGATCAGAGCCAGATGCCAGTCTTTGTAAACCTCTGAGGCTGGCGCATTCGGTCTGCAGGCAAAAACCGGATCAGAACCACACCCAGCGCAGGTGTCAGTGCAGGCTCATGATCCCAGAATCGGGGTGGAACTGGCACACAACACCACGCCGTCTCTGACTGTTATGCGGATCTGGCGACTTGTAAACGAGCCCGGTAAGGAGTTGGCTCAGAGGTGTAAACCGCATCTGACTGTTCTGCGGATCTGGCGACTTGTAAACGGATCCGGCCCAAATGTAAATGCTGTATGGGAGGGGAAACGCCATTAGAAATGTGAAGAATAAAACTGTCACTTTCTTACTGGATCAAACTCAAAGGAAATAATGAAGGAAATCCGGCAGCAATGACAATTCAGAACTGCTAGGAGTATAACAAATATTAGAGATTGGATGGAAAATAAACAAATTAGCAGAAACTTATGGGATAGAAAATAAAGAATTTGCTAGGAGTAATCCGAAAAGTATTATTTCACCCTGGTTAATCCCTGAAAGTAAAGTGGGCAAGAAAGTACTAGAATGGAAACAAGAATGGAAAGGTAATGAATTAGGAGTAAAAGCCAGAAGATATATTAAAGAAACATATTACAATTACTTAGAAATATATACAGATCGATCAAAAAACACAAAGGGAAGGGTGGGAATAGGAGTCTTCATACCTGCATTTGAAGTATTGTCAAAAGAATATCAGATCGCCTATCAGTATACACGGCAGAAATGATGGCAGAAATGATGGCAGTTATATAAATAAATCCATTCTAAACTAAAATGGGTAGAAGAGGTTAGACCAGACAGAGTAGCAATTTTCACTGATTCAAAAGCTGTAATAGACAGTATACAATCAAATAGAAACAGTAGGAAAGACCTCATTTTAGAAATACAACATGCATTGTGTAGGTTGCACAGAGGAGGAGTACACGTACAATTTTAATGGGTTCCAGCACATGAAGGGGTGGAAGGGAATGAAAGGGCGAATGAACATGCCAAATCAGCGCCATAGAGAGAAATAATAGTTAATATTCCATTTGGGAAAGGATAGGGTAAATCAATTATTAAAAAAAAAACAAGAAAAAGAAAACTGGTAAAAGAGTTGGAATGAGGATAGGAAAGGAAGAATATTTTTCAGGATACAAAAATCAGTTACAATAACAAATATTATTGTTTATTGTTTATTGTTTATTAAATGTGTTCATTTTTTTTTTACAAAAGAAACACAATACAAGATAATCCCATTAATGATACGTACACAATGTAAAAAAAAATGAAAGGTAGCAGAAAGAAGAATAAATCTTATTATATCTGTGCCTTTTTTTCAAACAATCAGATTAAACAATAATAATCTTTCACCAGCAGTACAAAATGACCAACTCTTTCTATATACTCTTTCTAATATTAGAGAAAGAAGAAGAAGAGAGGAGGTAATAATTATGAGATTGAGGGTAGGACATACTTTACTTAATGACACTATGTACATGATGGGGACAAGGACTAACAATAAATGCGAGGAATGTGGGGAAACAGAAAATGTAGATCATATATTGATGGAATGCATTAAATATTTAGATGAAAGGGAGGGAGAAATTGAAAAGAAAAGTCAAAGAGGTAAGGAGAGTATGGAGTTTAGAAGGAATTCTAGGAAATGAAGGGGATAAAGATAAGATAATGTATATAATAAAAGCACTGTTTATGTATTTACAAAACATTAATATTAAAAGTAGAATTTAGGGACAGAGGCCATGAGCTGCACATTCATGCTCAGTAGGTGGCGGTATGCACCTTTCAGTGTCTTGCAATCCGCCAATAAATAAACTGAAGAAGAAGAAAGTTGTATAACGTCACATCCGCTTTAATACGCGAAAGAGTAAAAAAGATCCATGAAGGTAAGAAACGTGCTGCACTTTTAGACTACGAGCTAATTTGCTTTAACGTTTGCAGTAATCTAATCTTGAGTTCGGTTCATCTGTACCGGTTCCGTATCTATTATTTTAAGTAAACCAGCTAACAGAGATGAGGAGACAACAAGTTAAACAACGAGAGGAACTGGCTACGGGAGAAATGTTGGAGTTTCTGGAAACAACAGATGCAGAGTATGAAGAGGAACAGTGTCGTTTAAAGAACAAAGTGCAACACAACAAAACCCAAGATGCTGTTTTCAACCAAAAAGTTCTGCATCACAGATCAGGTTGGTAAACTTTCCTTCTTTTCAGTGAAGATGCAGTTTGACGGATTACAGGTCTCTTAATGTAGGCACTTGGAATGATTTTTACTGAAGGCTTTTTTAGTAATGAAACCTGGATAATCAATTAAAGCTTAAAAAATTGATACCTCGTTTATTATGATAGACTCAGTGCAACCAAATCTACAGGGTAAAATGTGTCAGTAATTTTGACACTTAAAGTGGACAATGATTAGTTGAACATGCTGGCTTAAAAATTACCTATTAACTTGTTTATTGCTGTTTGTGATATGTAAAAACTTAATTAATTGAAAAACTTTATACCTTTTGTTGTATTTTTCACCCAAGAAATTAACTTTTTTTTTTTCACCTGTGCAATGTATGTGAGTGAGGTGGTTAGGTCCTTTTTAAAATCTGGAGTAATAACACAGCAAGGCTAACATTACACAGCTTTTTTATATTGGGTTTAACTGGTGTAACTTTAGATAATGCCACACTGCATTGCTGTTGACTGTAATTTCTAATCAGAAAAAGTGAGGTGAGTGTGCACAGCTTCCCACATGGAAAAAAAAGAGTGCATTGGGGCAAAAGCCGTCGGAAGAACTAAATTTCCAAAAGACTCACATTTGTGCTCTCAGCACTTCTCCAGAAGACTTTGAGCCATTTGTACGTTCAGAGTGGATGCAGGTGCTGACTGACAGGTGGTCTTTACCTGTGAAAGCTAAATTCAAATACCATGCCAACAATTTTTAGCCAGAAAGCGCCTAAACCCTGCAGCTGACTTGCGAGCAAAATATATAAAATAAATCACAGACAGGCAACTTTGCTGGATGCTCTACTAGCTACTAGGGGTGCGAATCTCAGTGTCTGGCGAATCGATTCCGATTTTTGGTGTCACAATTCGATTTAAAATCGATTATTCGATTCAAACAACTTTCGATTCAGAAACAATTTTTTTTTATTGAAATGATCATAAATTTAGTTTCAGTTATGTAACTGACGAGCTGAAAAGAATAAACAACAATGTAAACAAATATAACATTTATTTAAAACAATAATTATAGGTTCCTTACTGTGTCAAATTTTTTTGCATTGTTTGATATTTATACCAAAAATAGGAACAGATAATACAGGAGTGCATACAATTCTGTAAAATTACCAGTATTAGGTTATATGCCTGGATTTCTCAAACAATAAAAAAAATAAAAATCTAGGAGTAAATAATTCATCCATCCATCATCTTTACCCACTTCTTCCTTTTCAAGTCTCGGGGGTCACTGGTGTCCATGTCCAGTCATCACTGTGTGAGAGGTGGGGGACACCTGGACAGGTCTCCAGTCCATCACAGACAAATAATTCAAAATATATAAATATAAAAGTGAACAGACTTCAGCCTACCATAGTACATTAACCTTTAACTCAAAATAAAATACAGACTGCAGTTTTTTTTAACTATATTGATTCATATTTAGTAAATCTTTAACAAAATGTCAAAACCTGTGCAAGTTTACACAAAATCTCTTATGAACTGTAATTTATAAACATAAATTGTATAATTTAGAACAGGTTCCAAGCGACGTCTCTCATCTGGCCTCTCCAACCTGTTAAAAAGACAATTACATTAAGTTTGTTGTGTAACTTATTCATATAAGTTTTAGTATAATATGAGAAAACAACAGTTACCTTTGAGCTGCATCAGAACTTCTCCCTCGTTATTCTTGTTTCATGCTGGAGCTGTGTGGGCATTTATCTACTTGAAGGAATAACGTACGTTGCTTCCAGCATACTTAAAATAAAACTAACCCCCTCAACTTTCACTGAGTTGTTTGCACGTAAATCCTTTGTAATATAGCAGGAGATGGAGAGGGAAATATTCACAGCTTTTGGAGAATTACCGTATTTTCGGTATATAATACGGTAGCTGGAAGTTTGTTGTAGAGTTCGCTGGTCGGCTGGTTGGTTTCACTTTCATCTTCTGCGCATTTTATCGTATTTCCAAAATACTGTACCGTAATTTTATTTGACACTTCTTGCAAACAAACGTTCTCTTGTTAAGCTCTGTCTTCCCACAGATCATTGTAGGATCTAAAATTATTTTTAAAGATGAAGGAGCAAGTTGAATCTCGCTGTCTCCCTCCTTCATGCTAGCAGGCTCCATTCAGAGCTGTACGGTGGCCTACATGGCCAAAATTCTACGGAGGCCGAACGGACACGTAGTGCAATATGCAGTACGCTCAGGAGTAGGAGCGGGAAAAATATAACATTAAACACGTTTTAAAATCGATTTTGGGGCTTTTAGAATCGATTCTGAATCGCCAGGACTAAGAATCTAGATTATTTAAAAAAAAATATTTTTTTTTTTTGCTGCATCCCTACTAGCTACTGCAGCTGAGTGAATGTAAATGAATGTACATTAATGAATGTAAAAGCATGGATCTGACATGGATCCGGCACCAAACCAAAGTCCAGACCTTAAAGGGCGAGGCAAAGCTCCGCGCTGGACCGAGCGCCGCTCCACGCGTGTGTGCTGCGCGTGGGGGGTTCACAGCAGAGCACAGCGTGAAGCAGTGTGTGGCTCCAACGTTTTCGCTCCAAATACTTGATGTCATTTGAGCAGAAGCAAGGCGGAGCGTTTAGCTACGGGGACAAATTGAGGTCGCTGATTGGTCATTTGCTGACAGCCTACTGATTTGATTGACAGGTCGGGTCTGAGAACAAGTTCATTCATTCCTCCTCATCGGAGGAGGAAGTGAATGGTGACCGCTTCAAGCGATCACTTGACTTTTGGCAAAAAACAAAAGAAAAGTCCAGATCAGCGATGAAGAAGAGGAATTTAATTCATTTGTGTGTCACACAAAACAGTCCGCCACCAGGGCAGTTTATTGAGAGACACTGCGCGCGCGTGAGCGGTCGTAAAATTTGAGCTTGGCGCGTTCGTGCGAGCGTTCAAAGGCTTGTGCAAGCGCAGCTCGCACAGCGTGGCGCCGCGTGGGCTTGCGCTAGCGCAGAGCTATGCCTCGCCCTTAAAGCTGCTATATGTAACATTTCTAACGATTTTTTTTAAACATATTTCTTCATGTTCAAATTTTTGTTTTTAATTTGAAACTTGATTCATTGTGGCAACTCCTAACCCACACACAAACACATACTTACCTATTTTGACTTTTAATTATTCTCAAATGATTTAAAAGTGTTGAAATCACCCTTTATTGAATTTTCACAAATCAAATAAAGGTTTGACAAACCACAAACTTTTAATTATTATGCTATTAGTATAGAATAATCCAGTCCAGGTTTGAAGTGTCTTAAGTACTGTCATTTAAACTAGAACAGATTAAAGATGCTCATGGTAGTGAAAAATTAGGTGGAATCACTCTTTAGCCATTTCCTGAATCGGAAGCTTCAATCAAAAGCCAGCTTCAGCTTCATGTTTAATTTATTATTATTGATATTTTTACTTCACAATTTTAAGTTAGAATGTATATTAATAATAAAATATTTATTACCCAGTGCTGCTTCTCTGTAGCCCAGGTCAGGTGCTTCTGCCGCTGTTTCTGGTTCAAAAGTGGCTTGACCTGGGGAATGCGGCACCTGTAGCCCATTTCTTGTGAACCTTGCCCTGTTGATCTGGGCCCTCTGGCACCACATGTAAAGAAAACAGTTTCTAACTTGGGTTTTAAAATGGACAGTGATTTTAAATTAGATTCCCAGATTGGAGCGGTGGTCAAGACCAGTTTTTATCACCTCAGACAGCTGGCTAAGGTAAAGCCCATCCTTACACAGCAGCAGCTGGAAACAGTAATCCATGCCTTCATCACCTCTCGGCTGGATTACTGTAACGCTCTTTACCTTGGTGTCAGCCAGTCCTCCCTCAGACGTCTCCAGTTGGTCCAGAACGCTGCTGCTCGCCTTCTAACTGGAGTTCGTAAAGCCCGAGATACACTCGAGCGTCCTCACGATACGCCTATACGCAGCATACGTACGCTGTGGCAAAAGCGTAGCCCCGCGTAGCCCCTCAGGGCACGTACGCGCAAAAGTTTTTTTTACTATGCATACAAAGTCAAAGTCAACTTTATTGTCAGAACTGCAATATGTACAGGACATACACAGGATTGAAATTGCGTTTCTCTCAGTCCCTCGGTGCAACAGTAACCATCTAAACACTAAACACTAAAACATTTAATACACATAAGCATAAAATAGTAAAAAAGTGTAACACTGTCCTGAGTTTTTTCATAATAGTATAAAAGTATGAAAATTTACACCAACACTGAAACACCAAACACCCCTAAAACACCAAACACCCAATGAACATAAGCATAAAGTGAAATAATAAAAGTGTAATACTGTCCTGAGTTTTTGCATAGTAGTATGAAAAGTATAAAAACGTAAATCTATAAAATAAACTGAAGTTTCTAGCGTTGACATTTGCAAAGAGTGGCACAGCAGCATATAAGTTAATGTACACAGTATATGTATGAGGTAGTTGATGTTGGTATAGAGGCAAAGTGGCATATGAAGTAAGGCACATTTGGCATCCTTAGATAAGGCTAGTCAGAGAATGCTGTATATGTATCTGCAGTAGTGTAGATAAAAGTAGTGTAAATGTAAACAGTAGTAATAAATGTAAACAGTATTAATAAATGTAAACAGTGAATGTAAACAGTAGTATGACTATAGGCAGTAATGTAATACAAACATTAGTGCAAATATGAGAAGTAGTGCAAACTGAATGAACACATGACCGAGAGTTTAGTGAATAACCCGTTTGATGACACAGAGTCCAGTGTTAAAAACTTTGTGTTGAGTGGTAATGTGTGAGAAAGTTTTTTGTGTTAAGGCAGTTCAAATGGGAGGGGAGGCAGAGCAGGCAGAGTGTTTAGCATTCTGACTGCCTGATGAACAGAGCTGTCTCTCAGTCTGCTGGTACGAGCCTGGAGACTCCTCAGTCTCCTCCCTGATGGCAGCAGTCTAAAGCGGCTGTGTAGTGGGTGTGTGGGATCACCTGCCATGCGGTGGGCTTTCCGAGTGAGGCGTTTGCTGTGTAAGTCCTGCAGTGAGGGCAAGGAGGTGCCGACGATCTTCTCAGCTGCTTTCACGATGCGCTGGAGGCTCTTGCGGCAGGATGCAGTGCATGCACCAAACCACACAGTGATGCAGCTGGTCAGGACACTTTCTATGGCACCTCTGTAGAAGGTGCACATGATGGAGGTTGAAGCTCCAGCCCTTTTCAGCTTGCGGAGAAAGTAGAGGCGCTGGTGAGTAGGGCTGGGCCATATCATATCGTGCCCGGTATTACCGGTAGAAAGCCTTTGCCCGGGCAAAAAAGTGATACTGCGATATGCTAATTTTGTGACGTATAACTGTGACGTAATTACGTCACGCCACGCAGCGGATTGCGCTCACGTGGGCGGTCATGCTGGCTGCTCGTCCGCTGCAGAAAAAAAAAAAGTTCGCCACTGGAGTTGTAAACAAGGAAACGGTCGGCAAACATGGCTGAAAGCGTTACTGCTGAAGAATTATTTCCCAAGAAAGGAGGTTCTTCAGTCGTGTGGAATTATTTTGGATTCAAACGAGCAGATACAGAACAGACTACGGCAGACCTGCTCATTACGTCGATCGCGATCGACCGGTCGATCGCGGAGGCATTACTGGTCGATCGCAGCGTGACATTATTATTATTATTTTTTTTCCCACAGCGTGACATTAAAAAATTGTCAGCCAATGAAACATCCCGTTACTTGATTGACATGCAGGGCAACCAATCAGATGACAACTGAAAACATCCCGCCCCTTGATTGACATTCACGGCAGCCAATCAGATGAGAGCTTTAGGTCACGCTCATGCAGTTTCTAAAAACAATGGCGCGAAGGTGGAAGTTGAACGCAGCAAAACATACTAAGCGAAAACAATCAGATTTCGGACTGTTCATGGAAAATACGACATGGACTTCCCACCGAAAAGCCAGCTGAGAAAGAGAAAGGTGGAGGAACTAAAATCCCTGTTCGGACAGCAGCAACTTCAAAGCGAAACGCCCCCACCATCTTCCGGGTGAGTGACGCTGTGATGTTTCTCTGCACGCTTAAACATACTGGTTGGGAGCTGACGTGGCTTTATTATTAAAATCATACGAGACACTTTTCATACAGAATAACCTCCTTGACTACTCTCTGTTCTCTGCACGTTTCTCTGTCCCGCAGCGCGAGCGTTTGCATAACACACTTTCGCGCTGCGTTCAGGGACAGTCTGTAAAATACACCGCTGTAAATTTCTCCGTACCAAAAGAGATATTTTTATGCCTTTGTTCACTAAATTAAACGTGTCCGGAGCCATAACAACCTGTTACAACTGTGGTTATCAACTGGTGGCCTGTGGACCACTTTAGATTTGCTGGAGGGGGCTTTTAGAAATGACATTTATTAAAGTAAAAAATATCTAATGATTTTTTTTTTTACATTTATTAAAGTAAAAGACCAGATTCTTATAAAGAAGGGGGTGGGGATCAGTTTCATTTCATTTATTCATTTGTATAGCACTTTACACAACCACGGTGATGGTGACTAAAGTGCTTAACAAAAAACAGTGCAGTACAGTAAAAGACAACAGATTAAAAATCAAGAAAACACAACATAATAGCAAAAATAAAACCAGAAATGTCACCACATATTTAATTACTAAAAGCCAGTTGGAATAAAAAAGTCTTAAGCTTCGATTTAAAAAGGCCAAGTTCAGTAATCTGACGTAGCTCAAGCGGGAGCGTATTCCAGAGTAGAGGTGCGGCCGCAGAAAAGGCACGGTCACCCCAACGTTTATATTTTGTCCGTGGAACAGAGAGCAGGAGCTGTGTGACCTCAGAGACCTGGAGCGGGCAGGGAAACTTAACAACTCTGTTATATTTCTACCATATATTTTTAAAATAAAATTTAAAAAATCTATATTGCGTCACCATCACCCCATTTGGTCCCTACGGTCGACCAGGTGCCCATGGGCACCACGTTGGTGACCCCGGATTTATTACATGTGTTGTGCAATATTTGCTTATTCAGTTATGCAAGGTACATCAACATAGGTACATTGTACATAAAAAGAATCCTTAATACATTTGAAGATAATTATATGTTTTGCATTTTTGTATTGGGTAGATCTTTTGGACTTGTTTTTTTTATAAGTAGCTCGCATGCTGAAAAAGTGTGAGCACCCCTGGACTACGGTAATCTGCAGGGAGTGCAAGAAGCCTGTAATATCGAGAGGGGGAAATACGTCAAACATATTTCACCATCTGAAGCATCAGCACCCGTGTCGTTACCAGGACTGCATGAAAGTTCGGGAGGAAAGTCCGGCAGCTAAATCAACACAGCCACAGAAACGTAAGATAATTCAGCATGGAATCGCCGAGTCGTTCACTAGCTGTACCCCGTATGATAAATCCAGCAAGCGCTGGAAAGATATTACTCGAGCTGTCACGATTTGTTTAGCTAAAGACATGATACCAATCCAAACTGTCGAGAAGGAAGGCTTCAGTAATCTTGTTAAGAAGCTAGACCCGCGATACAACCTCCCAAAAAGAAAATATTTTTCCAAGACAGCGATCCCAAACATGTACGACGAATACCGTAAAAATGTTCAAGCGGTGGTTTCATCTGTGAATTATTACGCATCAACCACGGATTTATGGTCAAGTCGGACCACAGAGCCGTACCTGAGTCTGACTGTACACTATATAAACAGCGACTGGGAACTGTGCAGCTCAAACCTGGAGACCAGCTTCTTTCCTGAGGATCACACAGGAGAGAATATTGCAGCTGGCTTGAAAGAGTTTCTCCGGTCTTGGCACCTCGACGAAGAAAAACAGGTGTGCATAACAACAGATAGCGGTGCCAACGTTATCAAAGCGCTCAGACTGAATAACTGGACGCGACTGTCCTGCTTTGGGCATCGTCTTCATATCGCCATTGGTAAGTTTACTTTATTTATTAATTATGTATGCTAATATTGTTTGTTAAAGTAGTACAAGTACAATAAATTAAAATATTTGGAGTTAATTTCTTTCAGTAACTCTATTCACAAAGTGAAACACATTACCTTATATCAGGGCTTTTCAACTGATGGCTCAGGGGCCAAATCAGGCCCATGGGTGAACCCAGTTCGGCCCACCAATAGGTTAATTTTTAAAGGTTCAGTATGCAGTTTCTGTAGAACTGCAGCAGTTAGAAATATTTTCAACAGGCAAAGCATTCTGATCCCTCCCCCTCAGAGCCATATGTGGCTCTGCCCCCTTGTGGTCTGTTGAATTTCAAATTCAAGCTCTGTTTTTATTGGCTGATTCAAATTCAAGCTCTGTTTTTATTGGCTGGTTACAAACTCTGTTTTTATTGGCTGGAAAATGGCGGGTCACCTTTTCTTTTTAGAAATGCTTATTTACCACCTGGAGAAGCAAGGGGACAATATTTTTTTTTTTTTTTTTCAGAGATTACCTGGCTAACATCAGTCTGTCAGGAGGTAGTGACAGAGTGAAGAAATATGTTCATAAAAAAAGCTACATACTGCAGCTTTAAATAAAACTAGACTTTAAACTATAAAACAAACTTATCAAAAAAATGTATTACAAAAATGTGGGCTTAATGGAAAGTATATTGACAATCTGCTTCAAACAGATTTTAAATTTATTTTCTAATACATACTTTTAATCTGACTAACAGGTCTCATTAAAGCACACTTTAATTAGCTAAAATGTACTTGGATTATTATATAATGCTAACTACTTCCTCATAGGTGATAATATACAAATACCACAGCTGTCAAGGAAATATTCAAAAATAAATTAATAGGAAAATTACAGATTATGTGGGAAATATTGGCATGTTCTTGACAACAAAAAGTCCACCCATTAATGGAATATTGACAACCTGATTATGCCTGCAGCATGGCACTTGTAATGTTTAAAATGTTAACATCTCTTAAGTTCACAGTGATTTAAATAATACAAATGAAAATTATATAAATTATATTAAATTTGCCTACAAAGCACATGTAAACTGGTTGGGCAAACTCCCACGCACCCTCCAGGACCCTGTTGAGGGTGTAGAGCTGGTCTAGTGTTCCACGACCAGGACGAAAACCACACTGCTCCTCCTGAATCCGAGGTTCGACTATCCGACGGACCCTCCTCTCCAGAACCCCTGAATAGACCTTACCAGGGAGGCTTAAGAGTGTGATCCCTCTATAGTTGGAACACACCCTACGGTCCCCCTTTTTGAATAGGGGAACCACCACCCCAGTCTGCCAATCCAAGGGAACTGCCCCCGATGTCCACGCGATATTGCAGAGTCGCGTAAGCCAACACAACCCCACAACATCCAGAGCCCTAAGGAACTCAGGACGAATCTCATCCACCCCCGGAGCCTTGCCACCGCGGAGCTTTTTAACCACCTCGGCGACCTCCGCACCAGAGATTGGAGAGCCCGATCCAAAGTCCCCAGGCTCCGCTTCCTCAGTGGAAGACGTGCCAGTAGGATTGAGGAGGTCTTCGAAGTATTCCGCCCACCGACTCACAACATCCCGAGTTGAGGTCAACAGCACGCCATCCCCACCATAAATGGTGTTGGTCGCGTACCGCTTTCCCCCCCTGAGACGCCGGATGGTGGACCAGAATCGCCTCGAAGCCGTACGGAAGTCATTCTCCATGGCCTCTCCGAACTCCTCCCACGCCCGAGTTTTTGCCTCAGCAACCAGCTTTGTGGACTTGGAAAAGGCATTCGACCGCGTCCCTCGGGGGGTTCTGTGGCGGGTACTCCGGGAGTATGGGGTACCAGGCCCATTGATATGGGCTGTTAGGTCCCTGTACGACCGGTGTCAGAGCTTGGTCCGCATTGCCGGCAGTAAGTCAGGCTCGTTTCCGGTGAGAGTTGGACTCCGCCAAGGTTGCCCTTTGTCACCGATTCTGTTTATAACTTTTATGGACAGAATTTCTAGGCGCAGCCAAGGTGTTGAGAGGATCCGTTTTGGTGGCCTTAGAATCGCTTCTCTGTTTTTTGCAGATGATGTGGTCCTATTGGCTTCATCAGCTCGTGATCTACAGCTTTCACTGGAGCGGTTTGCAGCTGAATGCGATGCGGCCGGGATGAGGATCAGTTCCTCCAAATCCGAGGCCATGGTCTTGAGCCGGAAAAGGGTAGCGTGCCCTCTCCGGGTCGGGGAGGAGGTCCTGCCCCAAGTGGAGGAGTTTAAGTATCTCGGGATCTTGTTCACGAATGAGGGAAAACTGGAGCGTGAGATCGATAGGCGGATAGGTGCAGCGTCCGCAGTGAAGCGGGCGCTGTACCGGTCTGTCGTGGTGAAGAGAGAGCTGAGTCAAAAGGCAAAGCTCTCAATTTACCGATCGATCTACGTTCCCACCCTCATCTATGGTCATGAGCTTTGGGTTATGACCGAAAGAACAAGATCTCGGATACAAGCGGCTGAAATGAGTTTTCTCCGCAGGGTGTCTGGACTCTCCCTTAGAGATAGGGTGAGAAGCTCAGTCATCCGGGAGGGACTCGGAGTAGAGCCGCTGCTTCTCCACATCGAGAGGAGCCAGTTGAGGTGGCTCGGGCATCTGGTTAGGATGCCTCCTGGACGCCTCCCTGGTGAGGTGTTCCGGGCATGTCCCACCGGGAGGAGACCCAGAGGAAGACCCAGGACACGCTGGAGGGACTATGTTTCTCGGCTGGCCTGGGAACGCCTTGGGATTCCCCCAGAGGAGCTGCTCCAAGTGGCTGGGGAGAGGGAAGTCTGGGCCTCCCTACTTAGGCTGCTACCCCCGCGACCCGACCCCGGATAAGCGGAAGAAAATGGATGGATGGATGGATATTAAATTTGCTAGGATAATGGTAAAATTAAAACTGTGATTTCAATCTCTCTCTCTCTCTCTCTCTCTCCTCCCTTCTCTAAACTGCAGAGAGGAGTATGAAGGATCACAGGATCGACAGAGCCGTGGCAGTTTGTAAGAAGATTGTGAGTTCTTTCTCCAACAGCTGGAAGAGGCAGCGGGCACTGCTGGAGGCTCAACAAAGAGAGGGAACACCTCAACGCAAGCTCATCACTGAATCTCCCACGAGATGGGGGTCCAGACAGAAAATGATCCAGCGTGTGTTGGAGCAAGAAAAACCCATCACCCAGGTCTTAGCTGCTGACCGATCAACAAGGCACCTGGTCCCCACATGGCAAGATCTACAGGTTCTTGATTCTGTGAGCAAAGCCCTGGGTCCTCTGGTTGAGTTCACTGATGCTCTGTCTGCTGAGGACTATGTCACCATCTCATGCTTGAAGCCTGTCCTTCAGCTGTTCAACAGTACCATTCTTCTCGTGAAGGAAAATGACACAGAACTCACAAAATCCATAAAAAGCTCAATACTGGAGTACTTGAACAGCAAGTACAATGAAGACCCAGTGGTGGTGGAACTAATGAATCTGGCAACCATGCTTGACCCTCGATTCCACAGTCTGTACATGGACCCTGAAACGAGCCAGGTAATAAAAGAGAGAGCAATCAGCGAAATGGAATCATTCCTGAGAGAAACAGAGGGAGCTCAAATGTCACCACAAGCTTCAGGTTCAGCTGAAGACATCCCAGGCCCAAGTGCTGCAAAGCTGGCAAAGAAGAGCTTTGGAAGCTTTTTTAAGAGGCCTGCAGTTGCAGGAAGTGACAGTCCAGGAACAGGACCATTTTCAAGAGAGCGAATTCAGGCAGAGTTAAACAACTACCTAGACTGTCCTCCAGCAGATAGTGACAGTGATCCTCTCAACTGGTGGAAATTGCACGAGGTTATCTTTCCTCAAGTTAGCCGTTTGGCAAAAAAATACCTGTGCATCCAAGCTACTAGTGCAGCCTCTGAAAGGCTGTTCAGCACAGGAGGGAACATTGTAACATGCTATAGGTCTGCACTGAAGCCTGTATCAGTGAACAGGCTTGTGTTCTTGAACAAAAATCTGAAGCTTGATCACTGATAACCAGGCAGCTAAATGGCTATGTTCTGATCAGCAATCTTTTTAGGCACATTTGCCAAGTTTTGGAAGAAATATAGCTGCTCATTTAAACACAACACGTTTTTTTGTTGTATGTTACAGTTATGCAGCTCAACAGAACATAAGTTTTAATTTTATTAATTTTATTTTATTTCTTTGGTGATGGGGGAGGACTACTGCACCTGTAATTTAGTTTTTGTTTTGAATTTTGTTCAGTATTTTGTGCAGACATTTTCAGTTGAAATAACAGAAGGATTTTTTGATTTTTTTTTATATCTTTGAGACTTGAGAGTGACAAGAAAGTTCATATATGTTTGAGACTTAATATGTTACTAAATAAAGTAACTTAAATAAAATGAACCACTTGTTATTTATTTTAGTTTGTAACGTATCAATTCAAATATGAAACCAAAGCAGTTTGCCAGGGCAAAATGTTTTTAGTTTATTTTAGAGAGAGAAAAAGATACTTTCAAACCCAAAACAGCAATCATAATTGAATAACAACAAATTCAAATATACATTATTTTTCTGAAAAGTTACAAGAAGAAGCCTTTTAAATCAGGAGCATCATGAACAGTTGATGTCCTGATGCTGCTCAATAATTCAGGTCAAACAAATCTAACAGGATAAGTCGGGTCTTCTGAACAGATTCTTCTTTGTTGAAACGTTTCATCTTCTTCGACATTCAGTCTGAGGAGCTGCAAAAACTCAGTGAAATAGGGCCTTCTCGTAGTGGTTTAACAAGTTACTGCCGACTTCCAGAAACTGGCTATTCACATGTGGGGGGAGGACATCAGCCTAACAATTGATCATCAAATCATAGGTCACTGATGGCTGCTTGTTATTCACCAGGGGCTGAGTGGCTCTTAACATTCTTACATATACTTGATCAGCTTTATTTATAAAGTGCTTTAAAACTGCCACAGCTGAAAACAAAGTGCTGAACATCAGATGCAAACAAGATAAAATAATGCATAAAAACAGAGCTACAAAACTAACACACACTGGAAAAACAGCATGTAAATGAGCACATGGGAGACGCAGTCTGTGTTACTCCAGTTTCTCTCAGCTTATGAGAAACGGCAGAGCAACAGGCAGCTCAAAGTCCCCATGCGCCACCTGCTGGTGAAACACCGTTATTACACCCCTCGTCACTAACCCCTGTTAACAACAAATAAAATATCTTCTTATCAGAACCCCATAAACATTTAAAGAAATGCATGTTTGTTTGTTTGTTTTTCCACTTTTGTGAGCACACACCAGTGGGCATCACACAAGTCACACAGTGAACTAAAAACTCAATTTAAAATACAATTAAATGACAAGTTAAACATGTAAAATCAATACCAATAAAAATGAAGTAAAATCAAGTCTCAAGGTGGGAAAAACCCTAACTGCATTAACAAGCGTTTTAAAAATTGTTGGCGCGACAATGAGTTAACGTGCCGCCCAGGCCCAGCACTAGTTATATCGCGAATTTATCGTTATCGTGATATTGCTCTGAAATATCACGATATAATTTTTGAGCCATATCGCCCAGCCCTACTGGTGAGCCTTCTTCGCCAGTGCTGCAGTGTTCCTGCTCCAGGACAGGTCCTTTGAGACGTGCACTCCCAGGAACTTGGTGCTGTCCACTCTCTCCACTGCGGTGCTGTTGATGGTCAGAGGGGCATGTTGTGCATCACTCTTCCTGAAGTCCACGACAATCTCCTTTGTCTTCTCCACGTTGAGAGTGAGATTGTTGTGTCCGCACCACAAGGCCAAGCGGCTCACCTCGTTCCTGTAGTCCGTCTCATCGTTGTTGCTGATGAGACCTACCACTGTTGTGTCGTCCGCAAACTTGATGAAGTGGTTGGAGCTGTACGATGGTGTGCAGTCGTGTGTTAGCAGGGTGAATAGAAGGGGGCTCAGCACACATCCTTGTGGGGCCCCTGTGTTCAATGTGATGGTGCTAGATGTGTTACTCCCGATCCGTACTGTCTGTGGTCTCCCGGTCAGGAAGTCTAGCAGCCAGTTACACATTGAGGTGTTCATGTTGGTGATGATGTTAGCTTACATAATAAACAGTTAGCTCAAATAGTCTTTTCATTTCTACAGTATCTAAATTAGAATACCTCTTTTTCCAAAGTAATGCAGAATACCTTATGAATACATCTTCATCAAGGCTTGATTGCAATGGCGTTTTAGCTGGGGATTCAAACAACAACTTTGTTTTTTGGTCATGACTCCATTTGTCTCTGTGTGGCCTTGTGATGAACTTGTGACCTGTCCACTGTGCACCCTGCATCTTGCACAGTGGCTACTGGAGACAGGCACCAAAGCCCTTGAGGCACAAATAGGGGAAAAAAGATAAAGAAAATGAATGAATGTATGCACTTCTTCATTTTATTTTGCTTTTGGTACCATTTTGTTAAAAAAACAAAGTTCAGTCATTCATTCCTTTCCATTTTTTAATTTATTTTTATTCTGTGCAAGATAACAGGATGTGTTGCATATCTCCAGCAGTCAATGGGTCAAGGAAGGGTTCACCCCAGACAGGTTGCTAGTCCATCACAGTGCCACAAAAGCTACGTTCACACTGCTGAGCTTTACTCTTAGTTCAAAATTTTTACTAAGTGTCGCAACTGTTTTGAATCTTCAAAGCTCTTGCAAGCTCTTGCTGTGAAGTGACAGCTTTAACCACTGTTCCACCACGCCATCCTGCTAACAGAGTGACATACAAACATGGTGAGAAGATGCAGGTCTCTTATTTCTACACAAGCACACAACATGACTCCATCAAAATGCGGGCTGGCCAGAGGCCTTTCTGGGTGAAGTTTGCATGTTCTCTCCGTGTATGCGTGTGTTTTCTCCAGGGGCTCCGGTTTCCTCTCACAGACCAAAAACATGCATGTTGGGCTGATTGGTAACTCTAAATTGTCCCTAGGTGAGAGTGAATGGTTGTTTGTCTTGTTTGTATCTATGTGCCCCTGTGATGGACTTGCGACCTGTCCAGGGTGTCCCCCGCCTCTCACACAGTGACTGCTGGATATGGGCACCAGTGACCCCCAGTGACTCGAAAAGGAAGAAGCAGGTAAAGATAATGAATGGACTGAGGGATAAATCTGTTACACATACATATGTAACCAAGTGTATGTTTGTTTCATCTGTACTGGTGAGCACTCAAGTATAAAAGCATCGTGTGGGCAGTGTATCATTCATTTTATATTTATTTGGGTTGTCAGCCTGGTGTAGAGAACTCATTTGTCCATATATAACCTGCAGGACTCCAGACTGCTACATCAAGCCTGCTGGGACTACAATAACACAACTTCAATTTATTCCTTGATTCACTTGCGTGTCATGATTTTTATTCATTTATTTATTTATTTATTGGAAACTAGATTTAAAAAGGTGAATACATTATATTCATGAACCAAACAGTAAGTCAGTATTGGTACTACATGCTGAGTTTTAAGTGACTAACCTTCCCATACCAAAATGTTAAGATTTAAGGAGGCTATTTTGAAGAAAAACAAAACAGATTGCCAGAAAGCATTTGTATCTGCAGGCTTTTCTGTCAACTGAACATCAGAGTCATTGCTGTTATTCCAAACCCCGTCTGTAGAATAGAATTGTCAACTTAATGTGAAAGAGGAGACATGTTTGTCTCAGACATTAGCATCTGGTCAGGGCTTAGGGAGGGGTAAAACAAATTTTACAAATAAAACCTCATTTTATTGTATCCATTGTCATTAGTTTACTTATTTTCTCTGCTAAGTTAATTTCCTGTTTTCAGGCCACACAAGGTTTTATAATTTCTGTTCCTGTCTCACCTGATCCGTGTTCAGTCATTACTGGTACTTCTCTCTGAACAAATGCTCCTTTGTTTTCATTGTTTAGTGCAAAAAGCACAGCATTGTTTCTTTTTTATTTGTTTCACTGACAAATCCGTTGAGCACTGTTTTGTATTCAACATTTTTGTACTAATCTTTGACTGCCTTGTCACATTTTTCTCCAAAAAACGTAGACTTAATTTGGTTTTAACAGGCAGTGTGAAGTTTATGCAAACCAGCATTTGATAAGTGATACAAATTATTATTATTATTTTATTTTAAAAGGGGGAATTTCCATTTTGTCTAGCCTTTCACAGTTCTCTGCAAAGGCTAAATCTGAATAATCAAAGAGCTGGTGAATTGTCCCTTCAAGTCACAACCAATTTTCCTCAGCAATCGTAGAAAAATGACAGGTTGCTGGATATCCTAAGACACCATCTATCTTAAGATATTTGCATAATGTCAGCTGAGCTTTAAATGAGGCATCTAAAAAAAATTGAGGTCAGAGTGTATCCTCCTCTGTCCTGTTGTCTGCAATGTTTTGATTTGTGTAAAATACATATCTAGGAATGCTAATGATAGATGCAGCACACTATAAAACCTGCTTGACAATGTAGCTGCACCCGCTTCGGATGTCATCAACCATTAAATGGCCCTTATCATTTATTATCATCCCCATTCGTAGCGCTCAGATTGCCCCTCCTGTACCTCCTAGGAGGTTTAAAGGTACATTGTCACCGGTACAAGCTATGACAGCAGGCTCTGTCTTTAGCTACGTGGTTAGGTTTAGAGTAGAGGGTCTTGGGTTAGGTTTAGGGTCTTGGTTAGGTTTAGGCACAAGGGTAAGGGGTTAGGTTTAGGGTTGGTCCTCTGGGTCAGGTTTAAGGTTACGTTTAGGAAAATGGTTACATAAGCTGAAAAAAATACATAAACACTACACTTCCGGGTTCACGGAAACACGCTGCCTACTCACAGAGATAATAACGCAGATAACGTTTTTTCAAACATGCTAGGAGGTGGATTGGACAGTTTTGCCGATACATATGGGGATGATAACAGTTGATAATGCCCATTGTATAGACTGACAACATGCTAACCCGCTGGTAATTCAATGTCATATATAGTGATGTCAATCTACTATTATTGTTCTGCAACAATTTGCATATTATATAAGTTTACCCATAACTCAGCAGAATGTTTGAAATGAAAAAATGCTGATTTGACAACATCTAGTTATACACAGATGTGCAGATGCAGATGTGTTATGGTGAAATATGTTGAGTTTGCAGCTTTACAGCACATTTCACCCCTGCTTGTCATTTATTTTCCAAGCCCTCACTATGCATGCTAATCAGTTGTCTCACCAAATTAAGCAGCTATTTAGAAATGCCTGATCCACTTGTGCAATACTTTTGTAATAATATATAACACATCGTTTAGCTGCTCAAAAATTGTTGCATGTATCTACAATCTAAGACAAAATTGACCAGCTGTTTATCATACACCTCGCAACTTAAAAAAAATAAAAATAAAAATAAAATGTGTCTGATGAAATAGGTGTGTTTTTACAACAATGCAACTACATAAAGCAGATAAGCATAAAGTTGATTTGCCTGCTTTTAGTTCTACCATCATAAAGTATGTATATTTCCTAAATAAGCCTTTTGTTGTATACTTTAAATGTGTCTAAGCAGAAATCAAATTGAAGTGAAACAATGTTACTTTGGCTTTGACCAGCTGATATATTGTGATTATCATTATATCCTTTTGTATTATATTTTTAAATTATATATTTATTATACGACATCATATGATGCTTAAGCAAGAAGTAGAAGGAAAAAAAAGTGGGGCGCATGTAACGCAGCTTGTGTGTGGGATGCAGTGCGGTCATGGATTTTTCACTTCTAATTAGAGAATAAAATGCTGCATAAATTGAATATCAAAGCAACGTCAAGGCCCTTAAAGGTAGAGTCTGCAGTTTCTGTAGAACATCAGCACTTAGAAAAAATTTCAACAAGCAAAGCATTCTGATCCCTCCCCCTCAGAGCCATATATGGCACTGCCCCCTTGTGGTCTGTTAAAATTCAAATTCAAGCTCTGTTTTTATTGGCTGATTCGAATTCAAGCTCGGTTTTTATTGGCTGGTTACAAACTTTGTTTTTATTGGCTGGAAAATGGCGGGTCACTTTTTCTTTTTAGAAATGCTTATTTACCACCTGGAGAAGCAAGGGGACAATATTTTTTTTTAGTTTTTTTCAGAGATTACCTCTCTAACATCAATCTAGTGACAGAGTGAAGAAATATGTTAAAAATATATTGTTAGAAAAGTTACATATAGCAGCTTTAAGCATAGTAAATATATTCTAAAGTATAACACATGCATCTATAGTTTCTTCTGTGATAGTTTAATGTAATTACAAAGTATTTTTATATGAAAAAACAGTTGTACTTAAACAAAACTTGCTTCAAAGCAAACTTTGAATTTATGGTATTTTTTATTGAGTAAAAATAAAGATGTAAAATGGGTATTTAAATATATATACCGGTACTGAAACATCATCCTTTTTTGACAAGTTGGATCTAAAAGGCAAGCTAATGGTATTCCACCTACATCATTTTTATTTTATTTTATTTGGAGCACTGTATTAACATCACATTGCTGGTATATACGACTAGAAACATGTTCACCTTATTTTGTTTACAGGTTCCAAAGATGTTGATTATATCACAGCAACAATTAATTTTACATAAAACAATCTATAAAGTGAACTGTTGATAAGCTGTTATAACTTTTGTTCAAACCAAAATCAAGGGTTTACTTTAGGTAAAGTAAAATGAGATATATTCAGTTTAATTAAATTCAAAATACTTTATTAATCCGAGGGAAATCAAATGTTGTTGTGGTGGCTCATCCTGGTTTCAGTCAAGAGTTGTTATAAATGCTGATAGCTGTGGGCAGGAAGGATCTCCTGCAGTGGATCCGAAGAATCTGGCCACAGATACCGATCCGTCCAACGGATCCAGCTTTGTCAGATCCAGCAGGAAGACCGACTGCCCGAATGCCAGGCAGAATTCCTCCCTGAGGGATGGTCACTCCTCCTATCAGTCTGCCAAGCTCCTCGTCACCACGCACAGACAGCTGAAGGTGCTGGGGTATGATTTTGGTCCTCCCGTTGTCCCGAGCCGAGTTTCAGTAAATGAATAAATAAATCCAATGAAAAAATGAAGGGACAATCAGCTCTTTCTGCAGGATTTGAATCACAGTAGAAGTGAAACAGTAACTCTCTCCAGGGAAATACACCCATTTTGCCCAAAGCTTCGGACTCCTAATTTAGAACATTTTAAAGTCAGTACGTGAACCAATGCAGTTTACCCCACAAATGGTTAGATGTTTTATCTAAAATAATTAATTTCTTTAATTTCCCAGTCAACATTTCACCTCCCTTTGGATTTATCCCACAGCTCCCTGGAAACCAATTTGGAGCCAATGTTCTATAAGATGAGTTAATCCATAAAAGGGATAAATCAATACTGCATTAATAAGACATCAGACCCATTTAGTTTGAAACAGCAGCTAATGAGTATTGTATTAAATATTCTGGAAGCCTTTACCAGTTGGTCAAACTGAAAGACTTGCTGACAGAAATCCCCTGATAGGTGCCACTAACAAACGACCCTTCGTATTAAACACAGAAGTGCTGTTCATTCTGCATCTGATCTTATTAACTTCTTGTGAAACTGCATAAAATATTCCATTAAAAATTCACAATGCTGTCAGTCAGTGAAACATGACTGAATAAGTTTGCTACCCTTTGATGGGAGCACTGATGTTTGTTGATAACATGCTGCAGTCTGCCTCCCGAACGCTGTAAATCCAGCTGTTGACGGCAAAAAACAAGATGCTGCAACACAAAATAACACAAACACCCTAGAGAGAGATGAATGAAAAATCAGGGCTCGCTCTATATTTAGCTTTGAAAACAGGGTGAAATGAGCTCCACTGATGATGATGAAGGAAGTCTAACTTTGCTCCACATTTGCATGACGCAGGACTGTTGATGTCTCGCAGCACAATATGTGTCAGTTAATTAAAACAGAAAACACGAATGTCTATCATTAGATCCTTTGATCAATAAAACATGATGAGTTTTGTCAGCACTGAGTTTTTAATTATTTATTTATTGGTTGTAACTGGATTTTTTTTCTTTGTGCAGGTTGTAAGATATAGAAAACAAACTCAGTACACTTTTATTCACATATGTGATTCCACACAAAGCATTGTTGTTTTAATTAACTCAGAAGACTGCATGCCCCTCTGAGCAATTTAGTTGAAAAGCCCTGGCTTAAATTCAGGCTACAGTCACAAATATAAAGTCAGACCTGTCCTGAAGCTACAGCAGTGTTTTTGCTGTGTATGCTTAAGGTTACTGTTGTCCTTAAATGTGTCCCAAGTCTAAAGTGGCTTTAATCTTTCAAGCACCTCTTTGTGTTTGACTGCAGTCATTAGTCTCAGTCGCTGCTGCTGCAGAAGCTCCCAAAGCTTCTGCTCCAACCTGAAGTCTGCTGAGGGTGGTGTTGAGTCTATTGTGTCACACTTTGCAAATTGACAAATTGTACATTGTATGCATGGTATCTATTTCAGTACAATTTAGATATGCTTGTACATAATCCAAAAATCCCAATGGCAAATTTTTAATTTATTTTCAGTTTTAAGTGTAATAAACTAAAAGAACACCATGAAGTTCCCTTATCAGTCAGTCACTCGGTGCAACATATTGCTATGGGAAATTGCGCCCCCCGCGCGATTACCTGAAGGAATACGCTCACGCCTTTATGGCCGGGGCGTCAGCGTCACGCCAGAGACCCCGCCCTCTGGGTATTTAAGACGCGGACACCAATCCTACTTTCTCTTATTGCCCTTCACCTCGCTTAAACCTGAACTTCTCTTTGCGGGACTTCTCTGTTGTTTCATTGCTCAAGCAGAGGTGAGCTCGCTCCCTACACAGAGCGTACAGAGAAATCTTCCTGCGTACCGCTGGGCTGGCGAAAGCTAGTCCAGCGCTATTTTCCTTAACCCCAAAGTTTTTTTCTCTCCTCTCTCCGCAGACTGCTTCGCTCGACGACGCTAACTGCGTCACATCGCTACCTCTGCTAAAATTCGTAGCAGGCTAGCCAGCGAAAGCGACGCGACGAAGGAGACGTCTTGAAAAAGAATTTTGGAAGGACTTGCTCATCTTCTCTCGGACATGCCTCCAGAGAAAGGAAAGCGAAAGCCAAGACTTCCGAAAAAGGCTAGCAGGACGGCGAGCCCGACCTCGCGCGCCTGCCCCAGCGGATGCAGCTTTTACCTCTCGGCGACGGACACCCACTAGGCCTGTCCTGTCTGCTTGGGAATGTTGCACGCGAAGATGGCACAGGATACGCCTGACTCTTGCCCACACTGCAGCCAGATGCTGGAGGCGGTGAGGAGGCATCGGGCGGACTTCGTCGCCAAAGCCATGGGCGCTACTGTGGCGCCAACAGACGTGGACACTACTGAGGCTCTCACTCCCACGCCAGAGCTCGAGAGCATAGCTCTGGAGGACAGCACCCGAGTCGAATGGGGCAACAACCCAGATGTACTGGCTCCCATCGGGGACTTGACAGCCGACTTCGACACTCGAGGCATGATGAATGAGGACGGAATCTCGATAACAGCCTCAGGTGAATTCTTTACGGATGACGCCGACATCGAGTACGACGAACAGGGGGGAGACCTATCTCGCACCCCGGCGTCTGTGCTCCCGAAGACTGACTTTTCGATCCCTACTCTGTTCGACTTGTGTTGCAGAGCAACGGACGCGCTGCAGATCCCGTGGCCCGAACCTCCACCCCGTCAACAAGTCATGAGGTTGGTAGGAAATTATTTTCACATGAAGCAGCAGTCTACCACAAGGCAAAGAATGCCCATCTTTCAGGATTTTCTCACAGAGCTGACTCACACCTGGCCTGAGCCCAGGGCTCCCATGCTGCTGCCGCTCTCGCAGTTCCTCAACGTGGATGGGATGGAAGCAGCGGGAATAGTTAATGTACCACAAATGGAAGACACGCTGGTGTCTCATTTGGCTCCCAGGTCATCTGGGATGAAACCGACTCTGCCTAGCAAAGCCCGTCGAGCCTCGGCTTCTCTGCTCGAGAAATGCTTCAGGGCTCAGGGCCTCGCGGCACGCGCAATGAACGCGTCCGCCATGATGCAAGCGTATCTGGCTGGAAAACTGCAGGAGCTCCAGGTAACGACGGACAAGCAGGTTGCCACCGACGTGCTGGAGGAAGCCTACAGGGCAACAGACTTTGTGCTCCGCATGATGGGACAGCAGCCATTGTACAAGGCAGAGACATGGCTGAGGTGGTCATCGCATACAACACCATCTGTGGATGACCCTAACTGACCTCCCGGAGGGACAAAGAATTCCTTTTCTGCACCACTCGATTGAGCCGACAGGATTGTTTGGAAAGGCTCTGGATCGAATTCAGACCAGGCTGGACCAGAGGCGCAAACAGGCTGAGGTTCTCCGGGAAGGCATCCCCAGGAGAGCTTTTGCCCCCTCCCCCCCTCAGGGAATCGGCTGGGAGCAGACTCGCCCAACCTCGACACCGCTCAGCCACACGTGTCCCACCGCAAAAGCGTCCGGCGTACGAGGGCGAGCACCGGCGGAGACCTCCACCGGACCCACCACGGGCCGAACATGCGTGGAGTAAAAACAGATTTGTTCCCCGCCAAGCGGTCCGACACAGAACCTCCTCGACGAATTGGGACACAAGACAGAAACGTACCTGATGAAACGGGCCTGCTGCTTAACTTTACAGGTTCGCTCGCTCACGTGGTACGGGATCTAACCTTCACATGTCCAGACTTTATTTGTAGAACTTTACAAAAAGCTGGGGACTTTGTTTCATGCGTGAATCATGACTGTTCTATTGTGAATGACATAAAGTCAAATATGTCATTGTACAAAAGCACAAATAAAGCTAAAAAAACAGTTCCTCTCTGTTTCTTGACAACAACAAAAAAACACACAGTAACATCAACAACACGGCTCCCCTCTGTTTTCCCAGCCGATATAAAGGGCGGGAGCCATCATCCCCCTCCCTCGCGGCTCACGGGGTGATAGCCCAATCAATAAGTCCCAGCAGGTAGCATCAGGACTGTCTGCAGTAGACAGAGCCAGAGGCGTCTGCAAACAGGCCCGTCGGTCCTCACAGGGACAGGTGAAGGGGGTCACATGTTCCAACCCTCGTCCCGTTGTAAACCACAGGGCCGATAATACACAAATTAAACAAACATGTGACATGTCCGCACGCCAGGGTAGCACGCCGACAGAACCTGGTAACCATGACAATGTACCTTCCTGGCCACCAGCTCCTATTCAACGGATTCCAGCAGTGAGTGACGAGGAGGTCACAACAGAGGCCCACAGGCCCGAACCAGTCTCACACGTTCACAAAAGCAACGGTGATGATGCTGCAGTGTTTGTAAACATTCAATGCAAAGCAGGAATGGCACCAAGGCTAAGTTAGACTCCTCTCCTCTTTAATCGAAGGGGACTGGACTTTGTGTCACCAGCCAAATTTAAGGAGGCTCAACAGAAAGGGTTGTTTTGAACAGTTTCTCATCCTTGTGCTGAAACTGTCCCTTTATCCTCCATGAGTGACACACCTTGCCCAGGTAATGATCCTGCAGCGTGTTACCTTGCTTGCTGCACTGAATCGGTTCTGCTCTTAAACGACATCCCCCCACCAGGTGAAACACAGCTCCCCGGGAGTTCATCAGACTCCAGGGCACTGATAAGGCCGGAGGTCAGTGAACCTGACCCAACCATGATACGGGCTGGGGTTAGGAGGTCTGCTCGTATACAAATCTTGCACTCCCTCCGGACCGTGACTCTCCATAAAAAGAGGAAAAGCAGACATTCTGTTCCGCCTTTGCCCAATGGGGACAACGGATTGCTCCTGCTTCCCAACACTCTCAGTACGGGTAGTATGGTAACACATCTGCAGGAGGGTCCCCCTCCCTAATATAGTTGGCCATCAAGGGGCCACAGGGACCGGGGCCCTTGAGGATGAGTTTGCTTTGCCACCTGCTCCTCTCCAGGGACCCGCTACATCACCAGAAGGGACAGCCTCTCTGCTTATGCCCAGAACTGTGGCAAATTTCAGCTTGATTGCTGAGAAGGACAAATTGATGGCCTCAGGCCTGCCCGAGAACGTGGTAAATACCATTCAAAATGCCCGAGCTGTGTCAACACGGTCTCTCTATGTTCGAAAATGGCATATTTTTGAAGCTTGGTGCATGGAAATAAATATTATTTCTTATTCCTGTGACTTGGTCCAGCTTCTTAGCTTTCTACAAGACCTGCTGGAGAAAGGTCGTTCATTCTTAACCATTAAGGTGTTTTTATCGGCAATTTCAGCTTGTCATGAAGGCTGGGGAAGCAGGACGTCTGGGGCGCACCCGCTCATGATAAGATTCATGAAAGACGTACTAAGGAGGAGACCCCCCAACAGGATCTTGACCCCTGGATGGGATCTCAGTCTGGTCTTGGGTGCTCTCTGTGACCCCCCATTTGAACCACTAAGCGATATTAAGATAGATTTGTTATCTTATAAGACTGCTCTGCTCCTGGCTCTTTGCTCTGCGAAACGTGTGGGTGACCTCCATGCTTTGTCTGTGCACCCAATGTGTACCAGGTTTGCCCCTGACGGGTCAAAGGTCACCCTAAGGCCTAATCCTGCGTATATCCCTAAGGTCTTGACTCTGAATCCCAGAAGTTTGGACTTTGATCTCTCTTCATTTCCTCCTGCTCCTGTCCTCACTCAGGAACAGAAAAAGCTGAGGGCACTCTGCCCTGTTAGGGTTTTAAGTGCTTACATGGAGAAAACAGCTGAATGGAGGAAAACAAACCAACTGTTTGTGTGTTTTGCGGCTCCAGCTACTGGTAGGGCCCTGTCAAAGCAGCGCCTCTCACACTGGGTGACTGAGGCCATAATAATAATAATAATAATGAATTCCATTTATAATGCACTTTTCATTAATAAAAATCTCAAAGTGCTACAAAGTGTAACAAAGCAAAGATCAAAATAAAACAAGTGATAAAATCAAATAAAATCAATAATAATATCGACTAAGATCAAAGATAAAATCATGTGGATGCAGATTAGGCTTGCTTAAAAAATAAATAAAATAAAGCAAGTGATAAAATCAAGTAAAATCAATAATGATATCAGCTAAGATCAAAGATAAAATCATGTGGAGGCAGAATAGGCTTGCTTAAAAAGAAAAGTCTTTATGCTGCTTTTAAAGTCAACCAGTGACTGTGGAGCTCTCAGGTCATCAGGGAGGGAGTTCCACAGGCGGGGGGCAGCCACACAGAATGCTCGGTCTCCCATGGTCCTCAATTTGGTTCGAGGAATATGAAGGAAATTACTGTTCTGTGATCGTAGAGACCGGGTGGATGAATATGGTGCAAGAATGTCCTTTAGATAGTCAGGTGAAGTGCCGTGCAAGCATTGATGGGTAATGAGAGCAGTTTTGTACTGAATTCTGTAGGTGACAGGAAGCCAATGGAGGTTATGGAGAATGGGTGTAATATGTTCAAATTTACGAACTCTCAACAGAATCCTTGCTGCACTGTTTTGAATGTATTGAAGTTTCTGAAGGTTTTTGCCAGGGATACCAATAAACAGGGAGTTGCAGTAGTCGAGCCTGGAGGAGACAAAGGCATGGACGAGTTTCTCAGCATCAGGAAAAGTCAGAGATGGGCGAAGTCTGGAGATGTTTCGAAGATGGAAGAAGCAGGTTTTAAACAGATGCTTAATGTGATTTTCAAATGTAAGATGAGAGTCCATTTTTATTCCATAAAAAGGGCGTACAGTAGCAAAGGTCAACAGGTGCCCTCTGGAGTAGGTGCTCACTCTACTCGGGGCTTGGCCACCTCGTGGTCATTGCTCAAGGGTGTACCAGTTGCAGACATCTGTGCGGTTGCAAACTGGAGCTCAACAAATACGGTTGCAAAACATTACAGTTTGGACGTTACTGCGTGTGATGTCACTCAGGCTGTCCTCTCTAACACACAGTAGGGAGCGGCCGTGAGATGCCTAATGAATAAGGCAGGCATTCACACTAACATGCATTTTATTGAGCATTTCAAGGGCGTGAATGAATTACGTTCCCATAGTTGCACCGAGTGACTGACTGATAAGGGAACTGAAAGTTATGCACCATAACTCATGTTCCCTGAAGGAAGGGAATGAGGTGCAACATAGTTGGCCCTTTTCGATGCTGAAAGCTCGGTGAAGTGCATTTTGGAGAAAGTAGGATGGGCGTCCGCGTCTTAAATACCCAGAGGGCGGGGTCTCTGGCGTGACGCGGACGCCCCGGCCATAAAAGCGTGAGTGTATTCCTTCAGGTAATCGCGCGGGGCACAATTTCCCATAGCAATATGTTGCACCTCGTTCCCTTGCTTCAGGGAACATGAGTTATGGTGCATAACTTTCCGTTATTCATGATGTTTTTATTTTTCCCATGCAATAGCTAAGCATGTACCAAAAATGTCCTACAATTTTTTTTAGATACATTAATGAATATTCGTTTTATTAATTTCTGGGGCACAGAGGTTAGAGAAGGTGGGTCTGCGATTGGAAGGTCGCTGGGTCAACTCCCCCGATCAACGTAAAAAATGAGTTTGGGAAAGGTGAAGCACAAACACCTGCCTCCAAACTCTTTTGGCTTTCTCTGGGCCCTTGAGCAAGGCCCTTAACCCCCACCATCTGCTCCACCAGCACCCTAAATGGCAGCTCTCTGCTCCACAAAGAGGGCTGTGGTAGCTCAGTGGTCTGTGATTGCGTCAGTAAGGGTATCCGGCGTAAAAGCAATTGCCAAGTCTTCGTGCAAATTACTTCAATGTGGAGATCCCTGAATATGGGAGCAGCCAAATAAAATAATAAAAAATACTACTTTCTACCACAGCACAAGAGTCAGTATTTATAAATACTGTTTTCATTACACCGCCAGTTTTAATGACTCTACATTTATGTTGCACTATATGAACCTTATTATTGACAGCTGCCATGAAAGACGAGTTGTTATATATGTGCCTTTGTTTGCAAAATGCCTAACTAACTACAGGGCAAATTTCAAAGAAACTTCTACTTTTGATTAACATTTGGAGTCTACCCCATTTAAGGTGTTATTGGCATTATGCTGCTGTATTCATACTCATCTGCTCACAACAGACTCGATCATGTTTGGGCTGCTGTTTAATATACCATATTATTTTACATTATTAATATTTAGTGTACAAGTATATTAATTATACGTGGTAAAGATAAAGTTATTAATATTTTGTTTTGTTGGATTTGTTCAGTTTTGCATTTCAGGCCTGCAGCAGATTCCACCAACAGCTGGGATGAGTTAGAGTTTGGTCTTTAATGAGTTAAAAAATGTTTATTTCAAACAGGTCAGTGGTGAGTTGTAAACAGGTTTTGATATAAAAATGGAGAACTCAGCAAAGATTGACTCAAAATCAACCTGATTATCTCGTTTGACAACAAATATTTAGAAATGTAGTTATTAAAAAAACCATCCATCCATCTATCCATCCATTATCTTTTACCCGCTTCTTCCATTTTTTGGGGGGTCACGGGGGTCGCCGGTGCCCATGTCCAGCAACCACTGTGCGAGGGGCGGGGTACACCCTGCAGGTCTCCAGTCCATCACAGGGACATATAGAGACAAACAACCATTCACTCCCTCACTCACACCTAGAGACAATTTAGAGTTACCAATCAGTCTAACATGCATGTTTTTGGTCTGTGGGAGGAAACTGGAGTACCCGGAGAAAACCCACACATGCACGGAGAGAACATGCAAACTCCACCCAGAAAGGCCCCCGGACCGGGA
>JBBPBX010013107.1:39811-51356 GCA_038048925.1 Garcialebias charrua
TATATATATATATATATATACACATATACTTGTACACTAAATATTAATAATGTGAAATAATATGGTATGTTAAACAGCAGCCCGAACATGATCGAGTCTGTTGTGAGCAGATGAGTATAAATACAGCAGCATAATGGCAATAACACCTTAAACGGGGTAGACTCCAAATGTTAATCAAAAGTAGAAGTTTCTTTGAAATTTGCCCTGTAGTTAGTTAGGCATTTTGCAAACAAAGGCACATATATAACAACTCGTCTTTCATGGCAGCTGTCAATAATAAGGTTCATATAGTGCAACATAAATGTAGAGTCATTAAAACTGGCGGTGTAATGAAAACAGTATTTATAAATACTGACTCTTGTGCTGTGGTATAAAGTAGTATTTTTTTATTTGGCTTCTCCAAAATTCAGGGATCACCACATTGAAGTAATTTGCACGGAGACTTGGCAATTGCTTTTACGCCGGATACCCTTACTGACGCAATCACAGACCACTGAGCTACCACAGCCCTCTGTGTGGAGCAGAGAGCTGCAATTTAGGGTGCCCGGGGGAGCAGATAGTGGGGGTTAAGGGCCTTGCTCAATGGCCCAGAAAAGGCCAAAAGAGGTTGGGAGGCAGGTGTGTGTGCTTCACCTTTCCCAACCTCATTTTTGATGTTGATCGGGGGAGTTGAACCGGCGACCTTCCAATCGCAGACCCACCTTCTCTAACCTCTGTGCCCTAGAAAGTATTAAAACTAATATTTATATTCATTACTGTATAAAAAAAATAGTAGGACATTTTTGGTACATGCTTAGCTATTGCATGGGAAAAGTAAAAACATAATGTATTACTTCATGGTGTTCTTTTAAATTATTACACTTAAAACTGAAAATAAATTAAAACTTTGCTATTGAGATTTTTAGATTATACACAAGCATATCTCAATTGTACTGAAATAGATTCCATGCAGATAATGTACAATTTGTCAAAATTCAAAGTGTGACACAATAGACTCAACACCACCCTCAGCAGACTTCAGGTTGGAGCAGAAGCTTTGGGAGCTTCTGCAGCAGCAGCGACTGAGACTAATGACTGCAGTCAAACACAAAGAGGTGCTTGAAAGATTAAAGCCACTTTAGACTTGGGACACATTTAAGGACAACAGTAACCTTAAGCATACACAGCAAAAACACTGCTGTAGCTTCAGGACAGGTCTGACTTTATATTTGTGACTGTAGCCTGAATTTAAGCCAGGGCTTTTCAACTAAATTGCTCAGAGGGGCATGCAGTCTTCTGAGTTAATTAAAACAACAATGCTTTGTGTGGAATCACATATGTGAATAAAAGTGTACTGAGTTTGTTTTCTATATCTTACAACCTGCACAAAGAAAAAAAATCCAGTTACAACCAATAAATAAATAATTAAAAACTCAGTGCTGACAAAACTCATCATGTTTTATTGATCAAAGGATCTAATGATAGACATTCGTGTTTTCTGTTTTAATTAACTGACACATATTGTGCTGCGAGACATCAACAGTCCTGCGTCATGCAAATGTGGAGCAAAGTTAGACTTCCTTCATCATCATCAGTGGAGCTCATTTCACCCTGTTTTCAAAGCTAAATATAGAGCGAGCCCTGATTTTTCATTCATCTCTCTCTAGGGTGTTTGTGTTATTTTGTGTTGCAGCATCTTGTTTTTTGCCGTCAACAGCTGGATTTACAGCGTTCGGGAGGCAGACTGCAGCATGTTATCAACAAACATCAGTGCTCCCATCAAAGGGTAGCAAACTTATTCAGTCATGTTTCACTGACTGACAGCATTGTGAATTTTTAATGGAATATTTTATGCAGTTTCACAAGAAGTTAATAAGATCAGATGCAGAATGAACAGCACTTCTGTGTTTAATACGAAGGGTCGTTTGTTAGTGGCACCTATCAGGGGATTTCTGTCAGCAAGTCTTTCAGTTTGACCAACTGGTAAAGGCTTCCAGAATATTTAATACAATACTCATTAGCTGCTGTTTCAAACTAAATGGGTCTGATGTCTTATTAATGCAGTATTGATTTATCCCTTTTATGGATTAACTCATCTTATAGAACATTGGCTCCAAATTGGTTTCCAGGGAGCTGTGGGATAAATCCAAAGGGAGGTGAAATGTTGACTGGGAAATTAAAGAAATTAATTATTTTAGATAAAACATCTAACCATTTGTGGGGTAAACTGCATTGGTTCACGTACTGACTTTAAAATGTTCTAAATTAGGAGTCCGAAGCTTTGGGCAAAATGGGTGTATTTCCCTGGAGAGAGTTACTGTTTCACTTCTACTGTGATTCAAATCCTGCAGAAAGAGCTGATTGTCCCTTCATTTTTTCATTGGATTTATTTATTCATTTACTGAAACTCGGCTCGGGACAACGGGAGGACCAAAATCATACCCCAGCACCTTCAGCTGTCTGTGCGTGGTGACGAGGAGCTGGGCAGAGTGATAGGAGGAGTGACCATCCCTCAGGGAGGAATTCTGCCTGGCATTCGGGCAGTCGGTCTTCCTGCTGGATCTGACAAAGCTGGATCCGTTGGACGGATCGGTATCTGTGGTCATATTCTTCTGATCCACTGCAGGAGATCCTTCCTGCCCACAGCTATCAGCATTTATAACAACTCTTGACTGAAACCAGGATCATGAGCTACAACAACACTTGATTTCCCTCTTGGATTAATAAAGTATTTTGAATTTAATTAAACTGAATATATCTCATTTTACTTTACCTAAAGTAAACCCTTGATTTTGGTTTGAACAAAAGTTATAACAGCTTATCAACAGTTCACTTTATAGATTGTTTTATGTAAAATTAATTGTTGCTGTGATATAATCAACATCTTTGGAACCTGTAAACAAAATAAGGTGAACATGTTTCTAGTTGTGTATACCAGCAATGTGATGTTAACACAGTGCTCCAATTAAAATAAAATAAAAATGATGTAGGTGGAATACCATTAGCTTGCCTTTTAGATCCAACTTGTCAAAAAAGGATGATGTTTCAGTATATATATTTAAGTACACATTTTAGGTCTTTATTTTTACTCAATAACAAATACCATAAATTCAAATTTTGCTTTGAAGCAAGTTTTGTTTAAGTACAACTGTTTTTTCATATAAAAATACTTTGTAATTACATTAAACTATCACAGAAGAAACTATAGATGCATGTGTTATACTTTAGAATATATTTACTATGTTTAAGGGCCTTGACGCTGCTTTGATATACAATTTATGCAGCATTTTATTCTCTAATTAGAAGTGAAAAATCCATGACCGCACTGCATCCCACACACAAGCTGCGTTACATGCGCCCCACTTTTTTTTCCTTCTACTTCTTGCTTAAGCATCATATGATGTCGTATAATAAATATATAATTTAAAAATATAATACAAAAGGATATAATGATAATCACAATATATCAGCTGGTCAAAGCCAAAGTAACATTGTTTCACTTCAATTTGATTTCTGCTTAGACACATTTAAAGTATACAACAAAAGGCTTATTTAGGAAATATACATACTTTATGATGGTAGAACTAAAAGCAGGCAAATCAACTTTATGCTTATCTGCTTTATGTAGTTGCATTGTTGTAAAAACACACCTATTTAATCAGACACATTTTTATTTTATTTTTTTTAAGTTGCGAGGTGTATGATAAACAGCTGGTCAATTTTGTCTTAGATTGTAGATACATGCAACAATTTTTGAGCAGCTAAACGATGTGTTATATATTATTACAAAAGTATTGCACAAGTGGATCAGGCATTTCTAAATAGCTGCTTAATTTGGTGAAACAACTGATTAGCATGCATAGTGACGGGTTGGAAAATAAATGACAAGCAGGGGTGAAATGTGCTGTAAAGCTGCAAACTCAACATATTTCACCATAACACATCTGCATCTGCACATCTGTGTATAACTAGATGTTGTCAAATCAGCATTTTTTCATTTCAAACATTCTGCTGAGTTATGGGTAAACTTATATAATATGCAAATTGTTGCAGAACAATAATAGTAGATTGACATCACTATATATGACATTGAATTACCAGCGGGTTAGGATGTTGTCAGTCTATACAATGGGCATTATCAACTGTTATCATCCCCATATGTATCTGCAAAACTGTCCAATCCACCTCCTAGCATGTTTGAAAAAACGTTATCTGCGTTATTATCTCTGTGAGTAGGCAGCGTGTTTCCGTGAACCCGGAAGTGTAGTGTTTATGTATTTTTTTCAGCTTATGTAACCGTTTTCCTAAACGTAACCTTAAACCTGACCCAGAGGACCAACCCTAAACCTAACCCCTTACCCTTGTGCCTAAACCTAACCAAGACCCTAAACCTAACCCAAGACCCTCTACTCTAAATCTAATCACGTAGCTAAAGACAGAGCCTGCTGTCATAGCTTGTACCGGTGACAATGCACCTTTAAACCTCCTAGGAGGTACAGGAGGGTCAATCTGAGCGCTACGAATGGGGATGATAATAAATGATAAGGGCCATTTAATGGTTGATGACATCTGAAGCGGGTGCAGCTACAGTGTCAAGCAGTTTTTATAGCGTGCTGCATCTATCATTAGCATTCCTAGATATGTATTTTACACAAATCAAAACATTGCAGACAACAGGACAGAGGAGGATACACTCTGACCTCAATTTTTTTTAGATGCCTCATTTAAAGCTCAGCTGACATTATGCAAATATCTTAAGATAGATGGTGTCTTAGGATATCCAGCAACCTGTCATTTTTCTACGATTGCTGAGGAAAATTGGTTGTGACTTGAAGGGACAATTCACCAGCTCTTTGATTATTCAGATTTAGCCTTTGCAGAGAACTGTGAAAGGCTAGACAAAATGAAAATTCCCCCTTTTTAAATAAAATAATAATAATAATTTGTATCACTTATCAAATGCTGGTTTGCATAAACTTCACACTGCCTGTTAAAACCAAATTAAGTCTACGTTTTTTGGAGAAAAATGTGACAAGGCAGTCAAAGATTAGTACAAAAATGTTGAATACAAAACAGTGCTCAACGGATTTGTCAGTGAAACAAATAAAAAAGAAACAATGCTGTGCTTTTTGCACTAAACAATGAAAACAAAGGAGCATTTGTTCAGAGAGAAGTACCAGTAATGACTGAACACGGATCAGGTGAGACAGGAACAGAAATTATAAAACCTTGTGTGGCCTGAAAACAGGAAATTAACTTAGCAGAGAAAATAAGTAAACTAATGACAATGGATACAATAAAATGAGGTTTTATTTGTAAAATTTGTTTTACCCCTCCCTAAGCCCTGACCAGATGCTAATGTCTGAGACAAACATGTCTCCTCTTTCACATTAAGTTGACAATTCTATTCTACAGACGGGGTTTGGAATAACAGCAATAATAATAATAATAATAATGAATTCAATTTATAATGCACTTTTCATTAATAAAAATCTCAAAGTGCAATGACTCTGATGTTCAGTTGACAGAAAAGCCTGCAGATACAAATGCTTTCTGGCAATCTGTTTTGTTTTTCTTCAAAATAGCCTCCTTAAATCTTAACATTTTGGTATGGGAAGGTTAGTCACTTAAAACTCAGCATGTAGTACCAATACTGACTTACTGTTTGGTTCATGAATATAATGTATTCACCTTTTTAAATCTAGTTTCCAATAAATAAATAAATAAATGAATAAAAATCATGACACGCAAGTGAATCAAGGAATAAATTGAAGTTGTGTTATTGTAGTCCCAGCAGGCTTGATGTAGCAGTCTGGAGTCCTGCAGGTTATATATGGACAAATGAGTTCTCTACACCAGGCTGACAACCCAAATAAATATAAAATGAATGATACACTGCCCACACGATGCTTTTATACTTGAGTGCTCACCAGTACAGATGAAACAAACATACACTTGGTTACATATGTATGTGTAACAGATTTATCCCTCAGTCCATTCATTATCTTTACCTGCTTCTTCCTTTTCGAGTCACTGAGGGTCACTGGTGCCCATATCCAGCAGTCACTGTGTAAGAGGCGGGGGACACCCTGGACAGGTCGCAAGTCCATCACAGGGACACATAGATACAAACGAGACAAACAACCATTCTCGCTCACATAGGGACAATTTAGTTCAGCCTAACATGCATGTTTTTGGTATGTGGGAGGAAAAAGGAGCCCCTGGAGAAAACACATGCATACATGGAGAGAACATGCAAACTCCACCCAGAAAGGCCTCTGGGTGAAGGGGGTCATGTTGAGTGCTTGTGTAGAAATAAGAGACCTGCATCTTCTCACCATGTTTGTATGTCACTCTGTTAGCAGGATGGCATGGTGGTACAGTGGTCAAAGCTGTCACTTCACAGCAAGAACTTGCAAGAGCTTTGAAGATTCAAAACAGTTGCGACACTTAGTAAAAATTTTGAACTAAGAGTAAAGCTCAGCAGTGTGAACGTAGCTTTTGTGGCACTGTGATGGACTAGCGACCTGTCTGGGGTGAACCCTTCCTTGACCCAATGACTGCTGGAGAGATGCAACACATCCTGCCATCTTGCACAGAAAAAAAAGTGGAAAGAAATGAACAACTGAACTTTGTTTTTTAACAAAATGGTACCAAAAGCAAAATAAAATGAAGAAGTGCATGCATCCATTCATTTTCTTTATATTTTTTCCCCTATTTGTGCCTTAAGGGTGCTGGTGCCTGTCTCCAGTAGTCACTGTGCAAGAGGCAGGGTGCACAGTGAACAGGTCACAAGTTCATCACAAGGCCACATAGAGACAAATGGAGTCATGACCAAAAAACAAAGTTGTTGTTTGAATCCCCAGCTAAAACGCCATTGCAATCAAGCCTTGATGAAGATGTATTCATAAGGTATTCTGCATTACTTTGGAAAAAGAGGTATTCTAATTTAGATACTGTAGAAATGAAAAGACTATTTGAGCTAACTGTTTATTATGTAAGCTAACATCATCACCAACATTAATAAATGGTAATCTTATTGCTCTTTATTTGTTGTTTTTGTAATCATTTCTGTCGGACAAGTTGAATACTTGGGAAACAAATCTTAAGTATATGTCTGTGTTTGAGCCGATGAAAGAAGCAACAGTGTGCGCAGATATTTTAACATGATGTCAGTAGGACTGCACAAAAAAGGCAAAATGCTCAAAAACAAGCACTTTTCATTGAGATACCCTCTCCTTCTTCACTGGGTTCAAGTAGTAGAAGAAAGACAACCAAAATAAATACAAATACAAACAATAATGTGCACCCGTGTATTTAAGTACACCAGATTAATATAAGATATCTCCAATACAGCCCTTACTGCAAGTGACAAAAAGCAGTAAACCCACTCAGTGTATAACATTTTTTTTGCCCTAAATATAATCCTGATGACCTTAGCTAGACTCAATTTCTATTTTGTGCTGTGTTGTAAAACTTTAGGCTTACAGTTCTGACAAATAATGACTTTCTGAGTGTAGTTTGTCTTCCATAAAACAAACAAGTTGCAATATTTCTACCAATCAACCAAAACCTTTAGGTCTACTTTGTCTATTTAAGGGTAAACTTCATCATGCTCAACATTTAATAGTGAATGCATTTGCATACATTTATATCTGCGTATGATTTTTCTAATGAATGTATCTGTATTTAGAGGTGTCTCCTAACGTTACTGTACTGCTTTGTTGTGAATGGATGTCTGACAGGAGAGATGTTGGAGGTGCAATATTGCTTATAACTGAGTGACAGTAAACACTGGATGCACAGATTTTTAACACTCTGCATTTAAATCATTTATTGGCTTCCTCTATCTGCCACAATTGATTCTTTTAAGAGAGTGGCTAAACATGCAGACGCACTCTTGATTGATTTCTGTGAGGTAACTTATTTCCAGTCAAGTGCTCAGAGACTGTGCACCTTTATTAATTTCCTCTGCGGGGCTCAGTAGCTCAGATTTTATTAGAACCATTTGATATGTATAGGCACGCACGTCATGTGTGTTATAACAGGAAACTAACAGCTACTGCAGATGCACTGAAGCAGTGTGTAAAGGAACACAGTGTCCACATCCAGTTAGTGAAACCTGTTCCCCATGTGCCATGTTTCACTTTGTTACATCAACTATAATCCAGAGTGGCAGCTGCAGATGACCTACGTGACTTGTATGCCAACAGCAGTGTCTCAATTATAAGCCATAAAATTGTAACCATCTGAATTCTGGTGGAACTTTCACAACACCATGCCTGTTTGTGCCCTGAAGATGTTAAACCCACAGGGAACTGTGGGCACTTGGTCTGCAATCGGTGGGTTTAAAGAGAGACAAAAAACACAGCTTGCAGGCCCAGGAATCTCATTAGCCACATTGTGTTGCTAGAATAAAAGCAGAGGTGTTCTTGGCAACACCGAACCACTAAAGCCAAGGGAGTCAGGAAATCTGCGGCTTAGTAAAACCCCACACTGCAGAGAGAGCTTGTCAATTGGATTTGGGTGAGGATATTCTGCATTCTGTCACTGCTATAGTGGTAGGAGTTGTATGGCATAAAAAATATGTTGTTATTTTTACATACCGATATAATAATCTTCATTTTAGTTCAACATGTGTATTATTTCTCAGTGTATCTCCTTTTTGTGAATACAAGGCATTATTGACACTGTTTTCTTTTCCTGGCTGGAGCAGATAATTATTTTAGACCCAACCTACAGGTATTCATTGTTAGATGTTTCATCATTAACACAAATATCTCCCTCAAAATGAAGAAATTTGTTCCACTTTTCTCCACCAGAGCTGCTTATGATACACTCTGCTGCATATTAAAGGTTCAGTATGCAGTTTCTGTAGAACTGCAGCAGTTAGAAATATTTTCAACAGGCAAAGCATTCTGATCCCTCCCCCTCAGAGCCATATGTGGCTCTGCCCCCTTGTGGTCTGTTGAATTTCAAATTCAAGCTCTGTTTTTATTGGCTGATTCAAATTCAAGCTCTGTTTTTATTGGCTGGTTACAAACTCTGTTTTTATTGGCTGGAAAATGGCGGGTCACCTTTTCTTTTTAGAAATGCTTATTTACCACCTGGAGAAGCAAGGGGACAATATTTTTTTTTAAAAAATTCAGAGATTACCTGGCTAACATCAGTCTGTCAGGAGGTAGTGACAGAGTGAAGAAATATGTTCATAAAAAAAGCTACATACTGCAGCTTTAATGCATTACTGTTCTCCTTTGACCAAGTGACAGAGTAAATGACTAGCAGATGCAAGGCTAAGTTGCATTATACTTCAAAAACATCACTAATTCCAATGGGACTTAAACTGAACTTTTGCTTGTTCCCGTTGGCCTGTGCAGCATAGATGCAGAACAGTGTTCTTCATAGTAAATATTATGAAAGCTTGGTCTGTCTATCTTCCTCTTTGTGCTTTTATCTGCTCTCATTTGGATGAAAAGCAGCGGTGGGTTCTGGGAGGACCTGCACTCTGACACGGCTACAGCATTTTAATGAGAAGTGTTAAAGCTGTATCTTTTGCCCAAATCCAGATTTTTCTCATTTTATAATGTTCACAGTTAAGTTGACATGAAGGACTATTTTGACAAGGATGTGTATTTTCCAGTTTGAACTTTTAATAGTTTTCCTACCATTCTTTTGATTAAAAAAAAAAAGATCAAAGGCTTGGAGAGACTTTAAACCCAAAAAGGCGTAATTCTGATTCATCTTTCACCCAACTGTGCATTTTAGCTATTCAAGTATTATTCCTCTGAGAGGGTGTCAAGGTGGTGCAGTGGTTAGAGCTGTTGCTTCTAAGTGAGAAAATTACAGGATTGCCTCCCAGTTGAGGGCCTTTCTGAGTGGAATTTGCATGTTCTCATCATGCATGTGTGAAATTTCAGATCAAAATCATGCATGTTAGGTTCATTGGTAACTAATATGTCTCTAAGTGTGGGTGAGAGTGTGAATGCTTGTTTGTTTCTGTTTGATCCTGTGATGGACTCACAACTGGGTGCACTCCACTTGTTGCACAGTGAGTGCTGGAGATAGGGAATGACTTATTGTACCCCATAAAAGAGAAGTGGGTAAACAAAATGTATGAATGATGGAATGATGTAACGTCAAACAACAGCAAATGTGTTTATCCCTGCCTTTATTTGTTACATTATTTAGATGATAAATGCAAGAAAAGTCTTGTTTTTGGCGATTCAAACTGGATTCACTAATTTAAGATATCTCTTATCCCTCTCCATCTATAGGTGACTTGATAGACCAAATAGAGACAAATGTGAACAGGAAGCTGCAAATTGGACTCAGATTCCATTTTCTTCACATGATTCAATATGTGTTTGGATACCTGACCTGACTGCACAGTGTGAATCTACAACTGTGAGTATGACTCTGATGCACACAATTTGTGTGTTTGTTCCACCGTCATAATCTAACACAGCATGACTGAGCTAATCTTAAAATATTGATGCATGTCACAATTCATATTGAAACAAAAAACATTCACTAGTACAGGACTTTTGTAATACATGAGTTTTGTTTTATTCACAGTTTAAAATAACATATTGTTGTCTTATTGCATTTTTGCTGAATATGTATATTTATCCTTTTGTACTTTGTAATTTGAGCAGTTAGATTTAATTTAAAATCACTTAAAAGCTGAGCGCAACCTGGCATTGTAAATTGTTTCAAAGTTAAATGTAAGAAGTCTTTAAAATAAAATAAAAAAATACTATTGCATAACTATTATAATAAATAACATCAATATTTTTAGCTTGTTTTGCTGATTGGTGGAAGTAAAAACACCTAGGGAAAGATGTCTGCAGAGACGTGGATGCTTGTTTATTTATTTATTTATTTTTAAAGAAGCTAGTCCACACACAGTTTAACGTTTACTAATGGCCATGAGCTGTTAGTAATTAACAAGAATAATCACTAAATGACTAAAATAATAAAAGCAGTCAAATGATGGTAAATGATGGCTGGACTCACCCTTACGGTCAAAGTGAGGAGCTCTGATTAGACAGCAACTGAAATTAAACCGTTCCTGTTAAACAGAAGGCCATGAGAGTTTGGGCATCGCGTTTGGCTGCTTTTCCAGATATTTCCTTCATATAACCGACTCAGCACTTTATGGGAATGTGAGGAAAATATTGGAGTCTGATGAGAGCGAGGTTTGATGATTCTTGCACAGACTTTTGCACTACATTCTAAACAAAATATATATAATAAGCAACTAATGGATACTTCAGATACAATGGATACATACAGCTTTCAAAATCTAGTGTTCCTGTTCCAGATTTCTTTCTGCACCAGTATTACATCAACCAAGAGATTCAGCTGAAAAAAACTTGTATATCTGAAAGATTGTTGGAGGATTTTAAAGAAAAGCTTGATGTTTTCATAAATGTAACCAAGTTATATGTAACCAAGTTATTATATTTGGTAAACCTAACAACAGCTTTAAAATGAGGACACATAGTAAACTGTAACCTTAGAATACACACACACACACACACACACACACACATATATATATATA